>OZ010603.1:3163700-3288700 GCA_963932145.1 Acanthosepion lycidas
ATATATATATATATGGTTATGATAAAATAATATTCGATAATGAATTATCGGATATTATTTTCGAAACATAATTTCATGAACGTTTTATCAAATGTCAGTAACTTATAACTCTTATTACATGCCCAAATTTGTTATATATATATATATATATATATATATATATATATATATATATGAAGAAATATAGTTTTAAGGTGTGCTATGTTTATGGGATAAAGTGTTCAATATCTCAGATAGAGCGTATATATATATATATATATATATATATATATATATATATATATATATATATATATATATATATATATAATATATATATATGCTCTATTGTGTATATTTAGGCAGCAATTTTTCATTAATGCATGTTTCATTAAATAATGTAGACAAGTTTTGTCTATTTATTTTAAGTAAGTTCCTTTCATATTGTCCAATAAATTTAATAACATTATCATTGAAGGACGAAAGGAAATCACCATATTGATGCATGTTTAAATCCAATCTAAGCTTTCGGCTTACACAAGCCATTATCAAAGATGACAATTACTTTTCAATATATCAACCAATACACGGATGAAACAATAATGATAGCATGTTTTAAGGTGTGCTATGTTTATGGGATAAAGTGTTCAATATCTGAGATAGAGCATATATATATATATATATATTGTGTATATTTAGGCAGCAATTTTTCATTAATGCATGTTTCATTAAATAATGTAGACAAGTTTTGTTTATGTTAAGTAAGTTGCTTTCATATTGTCTGATAAGCTTAATAACATTATCATTGAATGACAAAAGAGAATCACCATATTGATACATGTTTAAATCTAATCTAAGCTTTCGGCTTCCATAAGCCATTATCAAAGATAACATTTACTTTTCAATATAAAAACCAATAGACGGAACAATAATGATAGTCTGTTTTTGTTGCATGAAAAATTTCAAAGCAACGACTAACTCGTTTATACGAGACGCGGAATAAAATAAATTGAAAAAACTTGTCTATATTATTTAATGAAACATGCATTAATATATTAATATATATATATATATATATATATATATATATATATATATATATATATATATATATATATATATATATTAAATTTTAATTACACCAAACATACACCTACATAAAGTTGAAATCCGGATTTTCGTAGGATCGACAATGTTAAGCAACGTCGAGCCTTGTTAGTATCTGGATGGCTGGCTGTTTGGGTATGTCAGGTGCTGTACTATTGGATGTGCGGTAGGTGTAATGGGTAATGGTCAAGAATTAGAATTCAGAGAGCCGAGTTCTAACTCCAGTTGGGTTCGTCATTTACGCGCAAATACCCTTGGAAAATGTATGAACACCGCTCTCCTTATTCTAACTATAGGTTAGGTAGGACTTTTATTAGTAAATCGTTATTATCTCTCCCAAATTCTTGCAATCTGAAAATACTTTATGGCCTCAAATAACCTGCAAGAGGTTGATAAACCGTAAAATAACAAACCAAATCAATCCAGCCAACACAAAATGTCGGAATTTGCCAGGCACATTTTGATAAACACACTGACAACTTGCAATTCTTAGTAATGCATCCGGGTACTTTCGACTGTCACAGTCGAAAGTACCCGGATGCATAAAAACGAACTTTGGACTGTTTAACAGTTTTACTTTTGATTTAAAAGTCATCAGTCGGAAGTTATAAAAACTAAATGGAATATATCTGTTTTATTGAATAAAAATTGTTTATATATGATCGAGTGGCTAGAAAGTTCACATTCTGATCATGAGATCCGGGTTCGAATCTCACCATGACCGATTTGTCAGGAAAGTGACTTCTTGATGTTATCTGTCTGGGCGAGGCGATCTTAGCTTTCGGCGCCATTGGAAATAGCCTGAAAACCCATACCAGGAGCTGACCTAAACCTTGTAAGTGACATTGGGTAGACGGAACTATTTGAGAAACTATCAATAGTTGTGCTAGCACGAAGTAACAAGTCATCGTGACCGAGGCTTTTAACGTGCTGGCCTTATCACACTGTTGATTACACCAGATAATGTGCTCTCTCCCAGAAACTGTAACTAAGCTCCGCCCAACATAGTTGCAGTATAAACCACAGGTAGGCTCTGTGAGTGTTGAACAGACATAAATGTGCCTGAGCAGGTGTCTGTAACAGGGATTAGCTAGCCGCCATAGTAGACAAGGCTCCTCGGATACCAGCTGCCAGCCATAGGAGGAGATTATGTGTAAATAAGCTAAAATAATAGAAAAGAAATAATAATAGAATATTAACACTATATAAAAATTACATTTTAATAAACAGACTGACAACTTGCAATTATTTAGTAACGACAGAAGTGACAGTCGAAAGTACCCGGATGCATAAAAACGAACTTTGGACAGTTTAACAGATTTACTTCTGATTTAAAGTCATCAGTTGTAAAAACTAAATAGATCATGTCTGTTTTATTGAAACCATCGTGTTCACTTTCACACAAATAAAAAGAAAATTATGAATCCTTATCTTTTTCTCCCAGCTGTGGTTTGGATTACAGGACAGAGTGTACACTGTTTGGCAAATATTCTAGTCTAGACAGATGGCCGAGTAGTTAGAACGACAGCATTCTGACCATGAGGTCCGGTTTCGAAAATTATCGGACTGGAGGGACGATCCCAGCGTGCGACACCTTTGGAAAGTGCCTGGTTAGATGTAACCCTTGGAGGCAGTCGATAATTGTGGTAGCACGAGGTCATCAAGGCCGATACCACGCTCTTTTCCAAAAACTGTAACTAAGGTCTGCTCGGCATAGTTGCAGTATAAACCGTAGGCATGAGTTGAACAAGCGATAGTCTGCAATAGAGAATGGCTAGTCGCCCTAGTAGACGGGGATCCTCGAATACGAGTGGCCAGCTCTCTCTCTATATATATATATTTATTTAAATTCAACTTCATAACTGCCATGCGCCAATGGCTTAATAGTAGAATCCCCGACTGATTACAATTCAGTCAGGTTTCGATCCTAGCTAGAGGCAACCGGACGTCTAGTCTCACCGATGAGCTGGGAAACAGTCTGTGTGTGGATGACTATATCTATTTAAGACATTTTTTTTATGTTCATACGTTATTTTTATAGATACAAATATTTAAGTAAATGTTCTGTTTATAATAAATATTATTAACGACATTTACAGAAACAAGAAACTTTTATAGAAAATATGCGTCCTCCGATAGGAATCGAACCTGTATCCCATACGGAACCGTTATATAGCCTGATGTGCTTTTGCCGATTGAGCCACAGAGAAATGTTTCGGTTAGCAAGGTCGATTTTATTGTTTTAAAACTACAATTCTCCATGATCTTCTCTCGTACATTCGTATCTGCTCGATGCGCATCCACATGTAAACAAATGACGTCACACATAATGAAATGGACAAAGTCCGATAATTATTTTTAATAATTTATGATAAACCGAGCATTTACTTAAATATTTGTATCTATAAAAACAACGTAGAGACAAAAAAATTTTTTAAAAATAATTGTCGGAATTTGTCCATTTCATAATGTATGACGTACATATATATATATATATATATATATATATATATATATATATATATATATATATATATATATATATATATACAGAGTCCGCCCAAAAATGTATACATATTTTAGAAAAGGAAAACTTATATAGATAGTGTAATACTAAATTTATTCAAACATCACGAGATTAATACAAGTTACCTTTGAAATATACGATCCCAGGAGATGCTCAAAATGGTGGTCTTTAGATCCGAGACATTTGTAGGCGAACTACTACTTGTCAAAGTTTCCAGTGGGATTGCTGCATATCAATTTATTGTCTAAGGGCCTCCAATGTAATCGGTTTTCTGCGATACACAATATCCTTTAGGGTCTGCAGGTCTTGAATCAGGAGAACGCGGTGGGGGACTCGTCTGCACCTCCGCGTCCTAGTCAGTGTCATTGTAAATTCTCACTTAAATAAGCTTGAACGTCTTAATGGTAGTATGGCAGTGAGCCGTCTTTTAGAAAGAAAAATTCACCATTTCTATAAAGTTCTTGTGTGGCAGTGTTATCGCAATTTGCTAAAACTACTGAAGTGTATATATATATATATATATATATATATATATATATATATATATATATATATTTGTGGACCCTCTCATTCTCTCTATTTCTCTCTCTCTCACTTTCTCTTTCTCTTTCTCTCTCCCTCTCTCTCTCTCTCTCTCTCTCTCTCTCTCTCTCTCTCTATATATATATATATATATATATATATATATATATATACACAAGTACAGAAACGTCCTGTTTAAGACGTTAAACTACATCCGCATCTACGGAAACGTCCTTGGTAAGACGATAAACTACGTCCAACAGCAAGGCCTCTGACTGATCAGGAGGTTTTGAGGAGCATGTAACCACTTCTTAATTGCTGGTGTTCCCAGGTTCACCATGACCCGGTGTGGTAGCACCTGTTACGGTCCCAGCTATGGGAAAATAGTTAACTATTACCAGCAATACTTTTTGAAAAAAATTATTACCAGCAATAAAATTTTGAAGGAATAATATTACCAAGAACAGGATTTTGTAAAAAACATAATATTACCAGCAATAAAAAAAAATTGTCGGCTTTAAATAATCCATTGAGATTGATATGCCGTTAAACAAAATAAACCAAACCAATCTAATCCAAAGAATACATACTGTATTCATACGAATCTATCCTAAAAATATTGTCGGCATTAAATAACCCATTGCGGTTGATATGCCGTAAACCAAACCAAACCAAACCAAACCAAGTATAGGATTGGTGTATACGGAATAAATTCCAATAACCAAAAAATACTATTCTTAAAAGAGTGCTCAATACAGAGTAGAGCAAATATAATTATTTATTCGAAAATTATAACATAAAAATTTTATAAAATCACAACAAAAATAGTCATTTTATTTTAACACCTCTGGTGTCTTATCAAGTGAGTGTGTTGAATGTAGATTAAAGGCTTTTAAAATGTTCAAATCGACCAAAAACTACTCGTCAGAAATATTAAAATGTAGAAAACCGACTACGGCGGTAACGGTAAATTTCCTACACGAGATTTTTGCAAGGTTCGATATTTTCCTGATTTTATCGTTTCAGATAACAGGATTCAATTCACGTCTAGTGTATTTAATTTTCTTTTTCTTTTTGCAAATAATTAGCAATAGAGCATATTAAAACTCTCCATTATCACACCAGATCAAACGGAGAACTGGAACGATACGTTTAAAAGGGCACTAAAATGTCGCAGGGAGAGGAGTCAGGTGAAGAAACGCTACAATAATTTCTGAGTGTTTACAGAACAACATCAAACCTGATCACCGTGTGTGGAATGTCGCCTACAGAGTTGATGTTCGCCAGGAAGATTAAATCCGTTTTAATAAGTTATTACCAGAACGCAAGACGAGAACCTCAAGAAATTACGACACAAATAAATATTTCAACTCTGGAATTAAGTTATTTTTTAGAATGTACCAACGCAGAAAGAATTCTGGGAAGATGGCGTTATAAAAAAAAAAACGGATTGGCAAAATAACATATATGGTACAGGGAGAAAGGCTGGAGCATAAATAAACGCCTTAATTATTTAAAACAGTCATTTACTGATTTCGTAAGTCCACGAAAAGAAGTACCGATGTAAATATTGTATGACATGTTTGAAGTTATCACCCTACCAGAAATTAATGAACCAAGGAGGTACAGTAAAAAAAAAAAAATTTATAGTAACGAAACATTTGAATATTGAACCGAAGTTGAAGAAAGTCATCTCAAAAGGAAGGTGTTATATGGGAATAAAATGTCACTGGCGACACTTGAGTTTGAACATAGATCGCCAGTGAGCAAACACAGGCGATCCCATTATTAAATTAAGTTGTCCACGTGACTATGGGATAAATGCATATGTAGAGTAAACGATCTCCATTTCTAATCTATCCTCTATTACTATAAGGATCGCTATTCTCTACTTTATTCACAATATATTTCTCTATTCAGATCACTATACGAATTACTATTCGAGCCAGCATTATCGAGCAAGTAATATTAGTACGTGTGATATTCACCAGTATTGTTCAACGGCGTTACTATAGTTGTATCTGCGATTACAAAGTCTCTACTACAACGAGCATTACGAAAGTGACAACAAGTATTCGTTAACATCACAAAAGCCTATTTCAGTCGGCGCTAAACTCTGGACTGGACTAGTCTCGAGATCAGGGATTTAGAATTTAGTTTAGATAGGTATCAGGGAAAAGATACCAAGCCTACCCAAAATGACGTCTCAGCTCGTGTTGGTTGTAAGGGGATGGCGGAGAAATCTCTCTAAAAAGGCGGGAAGAGGCCTGCTGGAATCAACCCCGATATTAACCTTATGGTCCTAAGTTGGCTTATATGAAGAGTGAGATTTTGAACAGAAACAAAAAAGAGGGCCGAAACGGAAGTTTATTTATGATCAAAACCTTTAATTATATCCAGGGTGTCCACAAAGTTCGTGTGCACTTTAAAAAATTATAAATTTATTTGTATTTGCGATAGAAATAATTTATAAAAAGTATTAGAAAGAAGTAAATCTATATTTTTTAAGGTTTTATTATTTAAGTTTCCACATGTCCTCCATCATTAGCAATACAAAGGATAATACGATTTTGCAATTCGCGGAAAACATTTGCCAGCTGATTTACAGTAATGCCTGAAATCACATTAGTTATTTTAGATCTACTTAAAACTAAGTAAATTAAACTTTATAACATTTTTTACAGATTATTTCTATCGCATATACAAAATAAAGTTATAATTTTTTTAAAGTGCACACGAACTTTATGGACAGTCTGTATAAAGGAATATCTGTTCCCGTTAGGGGATAACAAATTATACTAAAAACAAACATGCATTAATAATAATAATAATAATAATAATAATAATAATAATAATAATCGTATTTAGACAATTAATATAAAGAAATAGATTTAAGGGATTTAAATTTATTCTCATTGTAATTTGAATTGTGATGGCGATTTAAAAAAAATAATTTCAATGCTACCGCGGCTAAACGTTAAACATTTGTAACCGTGATATTTCACGCGTGTTTTATTTTTAAAATGACAATCACAACGACCACAGTTCCCATAAGCTTGCAAACTATGCCACCTTCCTTGATAAATTTCATCTTAACATCAAGAAACAGATTAGAGAACTAGAGAGGATTATTATAAAAATGGACATCAGTCAGACAGTTATATTCATGCGTGATACAAGCTTAGGCGATGATGTACCTTTTGATACATGACTGACGAGCCAGATTTTTTCCCCGCAGTAGGTTGTCATTTCTTTCTGCGGTAGACCAGTTGCCATCAAAGGCTATAGAACCTGGTCTGAAGGAGAAGAAGAGGATTCATATCTTCCCCCAGTGTATTAGCTCGTAAGTGAATGTAATGGATTCGACTGGAAAGTCAGTCAGTCAGTTATGTGCCTTGTGTGATACACGCTTAGTCGATCATGTATCTTTCGATAGATGACTGACGAGTCAGATTTTTTTCCCGCAGTATGTTGGCATTTCTTTCTGCGGTAGACCATTTGTCCTCCAAAGCTATAGAACCTTATCTGTCTTGCTATTTCCCGATAGCTGGTGGCGGGGGAGTGAAAAAGAAGATTCATACCTTTCCCACGTAAGCGAATGTAGTGGATTCGATTGTATTTCGAACTTGGCTCTCCGATTCCTCAAACCGCTACTGAACTATTACGTAATATCTGTCTTTCTGTATGTCAGTCAATGTTGGGCAATTGGCCGCTCATGTTTGAATGAAGATATGCTGCCTAAATACACGCACACTCACACAGACACCTCCCCATATATATATATATGTGTGTGTGTGCGTGTGTGGAAATATATAGAAAATAGGAAAGAACTGGTTAAGTGAATAATCCAAAGTTCTTTTAATATTTTTGTTATTATTTTAAAAAAAATAGTGCTCGATAAAAAAGTAGAGCATAAATATAATTATTTATTTAAAAATATGATTCCAACACGCTACATAAGAGTTCTCATGTTTCAAAACAAGAGCCGAAAACTTCAATATAATTATTTGAATTAAAGTAAGCTCTGTTTCATCTTCAAGCGAAATTTTTTTATGTAGCGTGTTGGAATCATATTTTTAAATAAATAATTATATATATATATATATATATATATATATATATATATATATATATATATTGCCTACTGCCGTATTTCGTATAGAAAACGTTAAAATTTCTCTTTCTATCGTTCGAAGATAGTCTAGACGTAGGATCTCTGACTGATGCCAAATTAGTCGGGTTTCGATCCCGACTTGAAGCAATCGAACGTCTAACCATACTGAAGGGTTGTGATATAGGGAAGTGTATATATATATATATATATATATATATATATATATATATATATATATATATATATATAAGGGAGTGTATATATATATATATATATATATATATATATATATATATAGAGAGAGAGAGAGAGAGAGAAAGATGTACGTATCTATAATAGACCGATGCAAGACATTCTAGAGATAAAAAGAAAATCAACAACAATAATATCTTGAAAGATACCTGGAAACTACAGAAGACTGGATGATGATCTTGGAAAATCTCGAAAGTACTTACGTTAAAAAAAAAACTATGCCAACTCCCTTGATGAATTTCATCTTAACATCAGGAAACAGATTAGAGAACTAGAAAGGATTATTAGTAAAATTGAGATAATACGTCTAAATTATTCAATGAAACATGTTTGAATGAAAATATGCTGCCTATATATATATATATATATATATGTGTGTGTGTGTGTGTGTGTGTTCTACCCAAATCTCTTCTCATCTATCCGCGTGATGGGGACATGGGTTTTTTATTTCTTCGTCTTAATGCTCATTTGCTTCCAACGATTCGCACCAAAGAAAAAAGTGCTGCAAAAGTTTTTTCTCTTCTTCGAAAAAAAACCGGCAACACAGTTATTTTCTGCTTTGGTGCGAAGTGACAACTGATCGAGTTTCGAGAGGGAATCTGCGACCGAATTCCTTTGCAAATGATGAGATTCGAGGATGAAGAAAAGAAAGAAAAAAGGATTCTGAAGAAGAAAGAATCTACAACAGGAAGGGAGGAAGGAATGAAGGACATCCATTATGAATTATGAAAAAAAAAAAATGGAAAAATGTGTAAAACGTTGATGGACAAAAGAATAAAAGAAAGTAAAAAAACAAAAATGTAAGAGAAGGAAAAGAAAAATGCGAAGAGGCGAAAAGTGTCATTAAAAAAAGAGAACAGATAAAAATAAATGAATTTAGACGAAGAAATAAAAAAGGAAAGAAAGAAAAACAAAGAAAGAAACAATGACAAAAGTAAGAAAGGTACAATTAGTAATAGCGATATGGAAGTTAAAAGAATGAATAAAAATTACAGGAAAAAAAAAGAAATAAAATAAATGAATATAGAATAAAGAAAGAATAAAGGAATATCTAAATGAATAAAGAAAGAATAAAGGAATATCTAAATGAATGAAGAAAGAATAAAAGAATATCTAAATGAATGAAGAAAGAATAAAGGAATATCTAAATGAATAAAGAAAGAATAAAGGAATATCTAAATGAATGAAGAAAGAATAAAAGAATATCTAAATGAATGAAGAAAGAATAAAGGAATATCTAAATGAATGAAGAAAGAATAAAAGAATATCTAAATGAATGAAGAAAGAATAAAGGAATATCTAAATGAATGAAGAAAGAATAAAAGAATATCTAAATGAATAAAGAAAGAATAAAGGAATATCTAAATGAATGAAGAAAGAACAAAGGAATATCTAAATGAATGAAGAAAGAATAAAAGAATATCTAAATGAATGAAGAAAGAATAAAGGAATATCTAAATGAATGAAGAAAGAATAAAAGAATATCTAAATGAATAAAGAAAGAATAAAGGAATATCTAAATGAATGAAGAAAGAACAAAGGAATATCTAAATGAATGAAGAAAGAATAAAAGAATATCTAAATGAATGAAGAAAGAATAAAGGAATATCTAAATGAATGAAGAAAGAATAAAAGAATATCTAAATGAATAAAGAAAGAATAAAGGAATATCTAAATGAATAAAGAAAGAATAAAGGAATATCTAAATGAATGAAGAAAGAATAAAGGAATATCTAAATGAATGAAGAAAGAATAAAAGAATATCTAAATGAATGAAGAAAGAATAAAGGAATATCTAAATGAATGAAGAAAGAATAAAAGAATATCTAAATGAATAAAGAAAGAATAAAGGAATATCTAAATGAATGAAGAAAGAACAAAGGAATATCTAAATGAATGAAGAAAGAATAAAAGAATATCTAAATGAATGAAGAAAGAACAAAGGAATATCTAAATGAATGAAGAAAGAATAAAAGAATATCTAAATGAATGAAGAAAGAATAAAGGAATATCTAAATGAATGAAGAAAGAATAAAAGAATATCTAAATGAATAAAGAAAGAATAAAGGAATATCTAAATGAATGAAGAAAGAACAAAGGAATATCTAAATGAATGAAGAAAGAATAAAAGAATATCTAAATGAATGAAGAAAGAATAAAGGAATATCTAAATGAATGAAGAAAGAATAAAGGAATATCTAAATGAATGAAGAAAGAATAAAAGAATATCTAAATGAATAAAGAAAGAATAAAGGAATATCTAAATGAATGAAGAAAGAATAAAGAAATATCTAAATGAATGAAGAAAGAATAAAGGAATATGTAAATGAATAAAGAAAGAATAAAGGAATATCTAAACGAATGAAGAAAGAACAAAGGAATATCTAAATGAATGAAGAAAGAATAAAAGAATATCTAAATGAATGAAGAAAGAATAAAGGAATATCTAAATGAATGAAGAAAGAATAAAAGAATATCTAAATGAATAAAGAAAGAATAAAGGAATATCTAAATGAATGAAGAAAGAATAAAGGAATATCTAAATGAATGAAGAAAGAATAAAGGAATATCTAAATGAATGAAGAAAGAATAAAGGAATATCTAAACGAATGAAGAAAGAACAAAGGAATATCTAAATGAATGAAGAAAGAATAAAAGAATATCTAAATGAATGAAGAAAGAATAAAGGAATATCTAAATGAATAAAGAATAAAGAATACATGAGTGACGAGGCAGATTTTGTTTTCCCGCGTTAGGTTGGCATTATTTTGTGCGGTTGACCAGTTGCCATCCAAGGCTATAGAACCCCGTCTGTCTTGCTATGGGTAAATAGCAGGACAAATGGAGGGAGAAGAAGAGATACCATACCTTTCCCAAGTGTATTAGCACGTAAGTGAATGTAATGGATTCGACTGGAAAGTCAGTCAGTTAGTTATGTGCCATGAGTGATATACGCTTAGGCGATCATGTATCTTTCGATACATGACTGACGAGGCAGAATTTTTCCCGCAGTAGGTTCTGCAGTAGACCAGTTGCCATCCCACGTAAGTGAACGTAATGGATTCGACTGGAATTCGAACTCGGCTCTATGATTCCTCAAACCGAGCCGCTGCCGAAACTCTTAGGTAATATCTGTCCTTCTATGTATTAGTCAATGTTGGGCAATCCCCTCACACATGAAGAATCAGCAGAAATTTAATTCTACAGAAGGATGCTGGGAATGCCACTGAACATGTGCGCAACTCATCATCACCATCACCGAAATTTTTTGCCGGTGTGATCACCACTTCCCTCCAGCTCACAATTTTGGTTCATGGTGAGATTCAAGGGAGAACGGTGAAATGTCCTTTTTTTTTTTTTTTTTTTTTTTTTTGCACCGTTGCAGGTCGAGTTCATCCCGTCCCTAATCTCAGAAGTTAAAGTGACAATTACTAAAACGCAGCAAGGGAGATTTTCTTCTCCTAGACAGGTTGCCAACGATGACTATAAGGGCTAAGTCCTATTATTTATCCATAGCTGGAGGAGAAGACATAGCTTCATATCTTTTCCAAGGGTATTAGCGCATAATTGAATGCAAGAGTATTCCTCAATTCGAATCGCCACCCCATTTCTCCACCCGTGTGCTTCCATTAGCAATTAACAAGACTAAAGAACAAGTCTAACCTTTCACGAGTTTGAATGCAGAGTTCTTCTTCTCTTAGACGCCTTTCCTCTACCAAGGAAAAAAAAAAAGAAATATTTAAGGAAAAATTAAATTGTCAATCATCTTTAATGAAACTCGTATAAAAAAAAGGGATTGTTCGCCATTATATTATACATACATACATACACACACACACACACACACACACACACACACATATATATATATATACATATATATATATATATATATATATATATATATATATATATATATATATATATATATATATATAGTTTTAAGGTATGCTACATTTATGGTATAAAGTGACCAATATCAGAGATAGAGTGTATGCAACACACACACCCACAAACATATATATTATATATATATATATATATATTAACCCTCACCGGGAGTTTCATGCTCAACGCAATCTTAATGCACAACAAGGAAGATTGCGTTGAGCATGAAACTCCCGCTGAGGGTTAATACATACATATATATATATATATATATATATATATATATATATATATATATATATATATATATATATATATATATTCGCTTGAGGATGAAATGGAAATAATGTCTTTAATTTAATTACAAAATTAAATTCGGGGCTTTTAGCTTCCATTTTTGAAACATGGTTGGAACTGTGTAGCGAAAAACCATATTTTAAGTCTATTAATTTATAATATTAATGCTCTGTAAATTTACATGGAACACTCTTTTGTAAAAATAAAAATATCTATAAGAACACCGGATTATATATCTTACTGTTCTTTCTTTTTATTAATATATATATATATATATATATATATATAAAATATGTGGTGCAGTTCAATTTATATTACATGAATCATTCATACAAAAAACAGATTAGTAAAGTCAATGATATAAATGGCGAGAATACATCTTCGCAAACAAACCTCTAGATGAATGTTATGATCCCTGTTTTTAATAAATTCAACTTGTATAAGGTCTTTTTTTGCTAGTAGTTTCATCTGTTCATACAGACATCATCAGGCATGGAAATTGATTTATTTTTTTTAAAATACATCCGGGTAATAACGGGACACGAAAGATTAGATGTGAATCGAAATATGTTTTTTTAGAAATGTGTTATTGTTAACTGTTCGAAATTCGGGAGCGTGCGGTCACAACGCTAAAGTTGTATTTTTCGAAAATTTAAAAGAGAGTGCGTCTTTTTTACTAATATAGTAATTGGAGAATTCTTTTGTTGTAGTAGTTTTTTTCAGTCATTGTAGCATGAATTAAATTGCTCAATAAATAGAGTAATGTCGGATCTATTGTCCCAGAAGTTGCACGTCGAATCAGTTCTTTTTAAATCAAATATGTGGTCAAGTTCAATTTATATTACATGAATCATTCATACAAAAAACAGATTAGTGAAGTTAATGATATAAATGGCGAAAATATATCTTTGCAAACAAATTTATTAAAATTACATTAACCCAGTTACATAGAATTATTAATTAATTATAATTACATACAAAATTTACATATAATTATTAACATATACATACACATATACGTGCAAACGCGCGCACAAAAGCACATGCCCGCATGGATCTGAGCTTTTTTTATTAATATATATTTATAATATATATTAATATATTATTAGTATATATATTTATAATATATATAATAATATATAATATAGTATATTGTATATTATTATAGATATTATATGTTAATGGATACACTTGAATGGATCATTTGACATCATTGTATTTTAAATACTTGTCTGTCTGTCTCTGTGTGTGTGTGTGTGTGTGTGTGTGTGTGTGTGTGTGTGTGTGTTTCTACGTCCGGTAAGCCTCTTTAAAGAAAATTCTGCTATTTTTAATTTTTGTCTTCTTTGTCTCGCATTGGTTAAGCAAACCTCACATGCATCTATCTTGTCAATCATCGCTCGTGTTTATAAAGAGAAATGTTTTTGTTTTTTTAAAAATTGCTACGAGTCACAAACAAACAGACACTCACACACACACACACATACACATACACACACACACATACTTACACACACACATAAACAAACGAAGATATATTATGATCCGAATCCCGAATATACAGTCTAGAATTATGATAAACATACATTCGTGGATTAGACACACTGACGCTGCTTGACAAGATTGATGCACGTTATATAGACAATGAACAGACTGAGATAGATAGATAGATAGATAGATAGATAGATAGATAGATAGATAGATAGATAGATGATCAGACTGAGATAGATAGATAGATAGATATATAGATAGATAGATAGATAGATAGCTGATAGATAGATAGATAGCTGATCAGACTGAGATAGATAGATAGATAGATAGATAGATGAAACAAACTGAGATAGATAGATAGATAGATAGATAGATAGATGATAAGACTGAGATAGATAGATAGATAGATAGATAGCTGATAGATAGATAGATAGATAGATAGATAGATAGATAGATAGATAGATAGATAGCTGATCAGACTGAGATAGATAGATAGATAGATAGATAGATAGATCTTATAATAATATTTTTATTATAATATTTTACATCGCTACACAAAAACTTTCAGGTTTCAGAACAATAATGTTC
Source organism: Acanthosepion lycidas (assembly GCA_963932145.1). Taxonomy (NCBI): domain Eukaryota; kingdom Metazoa; phylum Mollusca; class Cephalopoda; order Sepiida; family Sepiidae; genus Acanthosepion; species Acanthosepion lycidas. The sequence continues at coordinate 3,178,466 of OZ010603.1, forward strand.
CTTCATCGTGCGATGATAGATAACTTATGATGAAAAAAATTATTTGGGAAACTTCCAATGAAGGAACATTAATAATGAAAAAGGAAAGTTTTGTGTATCGATGTAAAATATTATAATAAAAATATTTTTTGCTCCACGTTGTATCGAGCACTTTTTAAAAAAAAGTAATTGCTCGTTTCTGTGGATTCTTAATCTGTCCGCTCTTTCTCTTTATTTAGCTATCTATCTATCTATCTAGATAGATGGATAGCTGAACAGACTGAGATAGATAGATAGATAGATAGATAGATAGATAGATAGATAGATATTAGGTTGGTGCAAAAATAATGTTTTCTCACATAAAGTTGAACGTCAAAAAACGACATTATTTTTGCACCAACCTAATAGATAGATACGAATAGACTTTAATGTGAGAAGGAATGAAGGACTGAAGAGAAAAATATAAATAGTCTAGAATTATGCTAAACATACACTCCTGAAATAAACACACGGACGCTGCTTAATAAGACAGATGCACGTGAAGGCTACTTGGCTAATGAGGACAGAATTTTGGAAAATAGCGGAATTTTCTTTTTTTTCTCCATATATGGCCATTTTGTTGGATTTCAATCCATATTTGATCGATAATTGATCCCAATTCATATATATATATATATATATATATATATATATATATATATATATATATATATATATATAATCAAACTGGACACTATTTGTAACATACTTGTTGACAACACAAATATAATAGCATCATCTACATGCAAAAAATAGGTAAAAATAACGGAAGCCTTATTAATAAAAAAACTTTGAACATGGACACAATTTCTTGACCGTGTTTTGAAAAATGAAAACATTTTATAAAACATACAGGGAACAAACTATTTCTTATTTAACAGTTAAAATATTTCATCCTTGAAAATGGCTAAATGTATAGCCGAAAGCGCTCGGATTAAAAGATCATTTGGACATTTTTTATATAATTTATCATCTGAATAGAAAATTATTATTATATCGCAAGAGAAATTGTATAAGAAACTAAATCTAAGCAGCTTGTCTGCCGTATTCAAGGAAATGTGCATGAAAGAAGGATTGCTGCCTAAATACACAATATACATATATATATATATATATATATATATATATATATAAATATAGATATAGATATAGATATATAATTATCTATTTAAAAATATGATTCAAAAACGCTACTTAAGAGTTCTCATGTTTCAAAACAAGAGCCGAAAACGTTTTAAAAAATTCGCTTGAAGATGGAACAGAGCTTGGTACTTTAATTCAATTTAATTCAAATAATTATATTGAAGTTTTCGGCTCTTATTTTGAAACATGAGAACTCTTATGTAGCGTTGGAATAATATTTTTAAATAAATAATTATATTTATGCTCTACTTTTGTATCGAGCACTATTTTTTTTTAAAATAATAACAAAAATACTAAAAAACTTTGGATTATTTACCTTACGCATTCTTTCCTATTTTCTATATATTTTTAGACACACACACACACACACACACACACACACACACACACACATATATATATATATATATATATATATATATATATATATATATATATACATATATATATATATATATATATATATATATATATATATATATATATATATATATATGTCCGTTGGTGCAAGTAAAACAGTGCTCTGTTCAAAATAACAGAGCTATTACTTATATCTTAATAAATATATATATTATGTACTCTCACCGTAGGTTATAATTTATACACACACACACACGCGCGCACACACAGATACACATATATATATATATACATATATATATTCTTGTGTTTGTTTTAAGTTTTTGTTAGGATATATTTGTAATTGTTGCGAGAGGCATGTTTTTATTTTTTTTTTCGGTCTTCTGACTTTAGGGGATCTTTTATATGTGAATTTAATTTGGGAAAGTGACTAGTGTAAGATTTCAATTTTCCTTTTTCTTTATCGGTGGGTCAAATTTCTGTTACAAGTGACAGTGTGCTCCTAAATTTAAACATTAATTCTGTTCGTCTTTTAGTTGATGGCCAGAGAGATTTAGGTTTTTGCTTGTTTTTAATATCATTTTGGAGAAGACTATTTCCCTCCACTAATCACCATCCCAACTTGGAAGTGAAAAACAAATAAATATGCATTCAAATTTAAAAGATATTAAGTGAAAATAATCCGGTTGTTATCGTTTTCACTGCTTAAGAAAATAAATGGCAGCGATGTCAACTGAAACATTAATGGTTTTTTAACGTTTTACTTGCATTATTTATATTTTTCGGGATGTTATCCTCATCTTCATTGCCATATTCACAACCTTTCGGCCTCTATATCTCTGAAATGAGGTATTATGATTACTTGAATTATTTACATTATTTGGACTGTTATCCTCATCTTCATTGCCATATTCACAACCTTTCGGCCTCTATATCTCTGAAATGAGGTATTATGATTACTTGAATTATTTACATTATTTGGACTGTTATCCTCATCTTCATTGCCATATTCACAACCTTTCGGCCTCTATATCTCTGAAATGAGGTATTATGATTACTTGAATTATTTACATTATTTGGACTGTTATCCTCATCTTCATTGCCATATTCACAACCTTTCGGCCTCTATATCTCTGAAATGAGGTATTATGATTACTTGAATTATTTACATTATTTGGACTGTTATCCTCATCTTCATTGCCATATTCACAACCTTTCGGCCTCTATATCTCTGAAATGAGGTATTATGATTACTTGGATTATTTAAATTATTCGGACTACTATCTTCATCTTCTTTGTCATATTTACAATTTTTCTGTCCTATATCTCTCAGATGATGTATTACTTGCATTATTTACATTATTCACACATAGATTCATAATTTACTGTTTCCAAGGATACAGAGAAATCCAATCATTCAGACAGGGGCGGTATCGTGTTCATTCTTATTAACTATTGTTGTATCAATTATGAGTTACGTTCGATCGAAAAAGAGGTTAAGTTTAGGGAGGGTAAGGGTTTATTTTTCAACGAATTCTGATCCGTTAAATCCATGTCGTCTGGGTTTTTTTTATTATTAACGGCAGAAAGTTTTTCGGCATTTTTTCCTTTATATTCAAAGATTTATTATGCGTGTTTGTGTTAAAATACGTTTTCGTAAACTATAATTTTAATATATTTTTACTCTTAATTACTAATACTATATTTCTTAAAAACAAGTAAATGTAATAGAATTACTTACATTATTTAAAATTATTATCAAATATAAGTATGTATATTACCAGCTCCCATTTTTTCATTTTATTTTTAAATTTTTAAATTTATTCTTAAATATATTTTTAAATATTATTTAAGGAAAATTTTTGACAATGACGTCAAAAAAATAGCTATTTCATTTCTCTGATTCAGTAATTTTTTTATTTTTTATAAACTTAGTAAAATATTGTTTCTCATGTATACACAAAGGACATGGGTCATCTAATGACATACATATTCTAGATTTTCTTAATAATTTCCACTTTACTGTAGGCGTTTTATTGGATTCTTTTAATTGCCAGAAATACTTTGAGATTGATGTTTGATTTCTGTACTTATCTATCCAAGATGAAGTTTGATGTTGATTGAACCGCTTTTTGAACTCATAGCTTGTGCAACCTATATAGATTTTTTATAATATTCTTAGAGACTCGCTGACATTGAGAAACTTACCCCTTTAATACTTTAACAACATATATATCTGTATGTGTTTAAAGGTAATGTCTAATATTAATAAATAACAAATGAACAATAGGAAATTAAGTATAAATAAAATAATTTTTGTTGTTAATAAACAAACCGTCTAATGGCCATGTTTGAATAAATAGAATGTGATCGATAGACAGAGACAGAATGAGCCAAATACGAAGAGACCGAGACAGATAGTGTTGTCTGCGTATGCTGGTATTGTTTTAGGCGGGAAAACACGTGTCTTCTGGTATATTTATTCCAGAACAAAAATGGCGGACTCGAATGCGAGTCCTGGCGATAAATGAAAAAATTAAGAACAAAACTATATATATGTATATATATATATATATATATATATATATATATATATATATATATATATATATATGTGTGTGTGTGTGTGTGTGTGTGTGTGTGTGTGTGTGTGTGTTATGGTCCGGTTCCTTGTACCACGGTGATAGTCCAAGGTAGAACCAATAAAGAATAACTCGAACACAGGTATGGAATAACACAGATATATTACAAACAGGAATATATACAGAGAGGTAGAAAGTGTTAGTATGAACAATCAGGTTTAGTAGAGAGAACAATGTAGTGTCGACCAGTATCACTATTCCAATGTCTTGCAATAATTGTTTGAACGCGATTCTGTTTCGGACTGCCTCTGACTCGACTCTTGACTCGACTTGAACTACTGACGATATTCAGTCACCCGCCAACCCACCCACGAGGGTGTCATGTGGCACAAGGCCTTTTTAAGATGGGCACACCGAGCCCATGGGCTCGGCCAAAAATATGCTCATTGAACCCGTATAAACGAGTTCAGGGCCGATTTACCTCCTCGAAAGAGAATCCGCCCTTCGGCTTAGCCTCCCTCGGGTTCCTCCCCGCCCGAAGGCAGAGAGTTCAACCGAACAGTCGGTCAAAACTTGAACTACTGACTCTTGCCTACTGACTGAGGCGTAGTATTTATTAAGTATGGAATAGTCCATTATTATTATTATGTGTAAGATCCCATAAGAGTATATATTAGATAGATAGATAGATAGATAGATAGATAGATAGATAGATAGATAGATAGATAGATAATGAACATATTGGGATAGATAGATAATGTACCTACTGGGGGATAGATAGATAGATAGATAGATAGATAGATAGATAGATAGATAGATAATGAACATATTGGGATAGATAGATAATGAACATACTGAGGGATAGATAGATAGATAGATAGATAGATAGATAGATAGATAGATAGATAGATAGATAGATAATGAACATATTGGGATAGATAGATAATGTACCTACTGGGGGGATAGATAGATAGATAGATAGATAGATAGATAGATAGATAGATAGATAGATAGATAATGAACATATTGGGATAGATAGATAATGTACCTACTGGGGGATAGATAGATAGATAGATAGATAGATAGATAGATAGATAGATAGATAATGAACATATTGGGATAGATAGATAATGTACCTACTGGGGGATAGATAGATAGATAGATAGATAGATAGATAGATAGATAGATAGATAGATAATGAACATATTGGGATAGATAGATAATGAACATACTGAGGGATAGATAGATAGATAGATAGATAGATAGATAGATAGATAATGAACATATTGGGATAGATAGATAATGTACCTACTGGGGGATAGATAGATAGATAGATAGATAGATAGATAGATAGATAGATAGATAGATAGATAGATAGATAGATAATGAACATATTGGGATAGATAGATAATGTACCTACTGGGGGATAGATAGATAGATAGATAGATAGATAGATAGATAGATAGATAGATAGATAGATAGATAGATAGATAGATAGATAATGAACATATTGGGATAGATAGATAATGTACCTACTGGGGGATAGATAGATAGATAGATAGATAGATAGATAGATAGATAGATAATGAACATATTGGGTAAGCAAAACAGATAGACACTAGGAAATTGTTGTGTATTACAAAACGGTGAATCTGAAAGAAAACATTTAAACTAGTGTAGTTGTCTGCGTAAGTGTATCAAGCGTGTGCGTATGCATCTGCGTGAGATAGCGGTTCAAAAGTCAATAGAGGACCAAGGGAAGCGAATGCACCTGAGCGGCAGCGGCAGCGGCGACGTTCTTATCTACGTGCAACCTATGTCTGAAAGTTAGAGAGAAAAAACGGAAAGAGAGTCACTGCCTATCTATACACTTGGGGAACGTCCCTTAGCGGTTTTATTTTAAGAAAGCAAGAGGGGTAACTACACAATAGATAGATAGATAGATAGATAGATAGATAGATAGATAGATAGATAGATAGATGAGAAGTCGTTGATAGATAGATAGATAGATAGATAGATAGATAGATAGATAGATAAGCAGCAATAGATGGATAAAGAAGTCATAGATAGATAGATAGATAGATAGATAGATAGATAGATAGATAGATAGATAAGCAGCCATAGATTGAAAAAGACGTCATAGATAGATAGATAGATAGATAGATAGATAGATAGATAGATAGATAGATAGATAAGCAGCTATAGATTGAAAAAGACGTCATAGATAGATAGATAGATAGATAGATAGATAGATAGATAGATAGATAGATAGATAAGCAGCCATTGATTGAAAAAGACGTCATAGATAGATAGATAGATAGATAGATAGATAGATAGATAGATAGATAGATAGATAGATAGATAGATAGATAGATAAAAATGTTATGAGTGAATAAAGAAAGGTCGAAACAGCCTCAGCGGATCGATAAATATAAATAATTTCAAGTAAAACAAACGAAAACCCTTTGTTTGAAACTAATCGGATTGAAATGACTGATGTTGAAGTAAAACCGCCAAAACAGGATTCGAAATCTGTAAAGAGGTGCGTGGGTGGGAACGTCTCACGTCCTGTCATAGTCACCTCCTTAAGAGTCACGTACGATGAGGCGATCCATAAAAGAAGCTGGGAAAGGGGGGGGGAACAAGGGTTAGAAAACTTTACACTTGTAACACGGGGGCGCGTGCTCACTCTCTCTCACTCTCTCTCACTCTCTCTCTCTCTGTCTCTGTCTGTCTCTGTCTCTGTCTGTCTCTCTCACACGCTCACGCTATCACACGCAAACAGACAATCACATGCTTTCACACACACATAGATACGTACTGGCACAAGCACGCACACACAAATTAATACACATGCACTCAAATATATACACAGTGTCTCGCACACATACTCGCACATATGCAGGTACACACATTCTCGCGCACACATACACTAACACACTCATGTCAACATACGCCTACATACACTCATAATCACAATCACACCAGCTTACAAGCATGCACAAATTCTAACAGTCACACTCTCGCACATACTCCCTAACACACTCTCGCACACGTAGACTATTGTACACATACACACTCACATATACTGACATACATGCCTTGTTATTTTTAGCGCCCCAAAACAAAACGGCTGATACTGACCACCAGGGAAGTGACTCATTGCACCTTCTTGGGCTAACATTTTCCGCTGTTATGGAGTGGACCAACTATATTGAATCAATTATATACACGTGGCCGAGTGGTTAGAAAGTTGGCTTTCTGAACAATGAGACCCGGGTTCAAATTTCACCATGCTCAATATGTCAGGAAGGAGACTTCCTGATATTATCGAACTGGAGAGGTCGATCCCAGCGCGCGGTACCTTTGGAAAGGGCCTGCAAAACCATATCACGAATTGTGGGACAAGACCAAACAAACCCCAATCGAGACTGACATCAAGAAACGGAAATGGGGATGGATCGGCCAAACACTCCACAAGTTTATAGTGTCACCAGGCAGGCCCTTGTCTGGAATCCTCAAGAGAAGAGACCAAAACAGACTTGGCACAGAAGTGTTGAGATGAAGGCAGACGGCATGACATGGGCCAAGCTGAAAACGATCCCCCGGAACCGCGTCCGTTGGAGAGGTGTTTTTGTGCCTCTATGTTCCACAAGGAATCAAGAGTCATTATATATATATATATATATATATATATATATATATTAGGTTGGTGCAAAAATAATGACGTAATAATGTCGTTTTTTGACATTAAAAAATACGTCAAAAAACGACATTATTACGTCATTATTTTTGCACCAACGTAATATATGTGTGTGTGTATGTTTGTGTGTGCGTGCGTTTTTGAACTACAATTTTCCATAACTTTCTCTCCTACATTCATACCTGCTCGATGCGTATCAAAATGTAAACAAATGACGTCACATATTATGAAATGGACAAAGTCCGACAATAATTTTTAAGACATTTTTTATGCTTATACGTTCCTTTTAAAAACAGTAAAATCGACCATGCTAACGGAAAGGCTCCTCTGTGGCTAAATTGGTAAAGCACGTCAGGCTATTTGACGGTTCCGTATAGGATACAGGTTCGATTCCTGTCAGAGGACGGATATTTTCTATGAAAATTTCTCGGACATTCAGGCCGCTAAATGTTGTTAATACTGTTTATTATAAACAGAGCATTTACTTAAATATTTGTATCTATAAAAAGAAAGTATACACATAAAAAATGACTTAAAAATAATTGTCAGATTTTGTGCATTTCGTAATATATATATATATATATATATATATATATATATATATATACTTGATTGTAAGTAAGTTCTCATCATTTTAAAGTTTAAATGTCAAGGTTTAACAGTATGCTAACAGTTTTGAACTCTATTTAGGCTTCTAGGTGTAGTATAATGTGACCACCATGTCAGCAGAAAATGTTAGGCCGTAAGCGTGCAATGATTTACTCTTCTGGAGGTTAACATCAGCCATGCTAATGGAAGGTAAGACAAGGTTCTTTCTCAGAAGATTAAAGAATGAGATATTTTGGTTTGGATTCGTCAAAATTAACAAGGCATATCTGTCAGTATGTGTGTATTCTTATTTGGATATTATCAAGAAAAAAGAAACTCAATTTAGTGGTTTTTAGATATTAAACATTTTGTGGGCTGGACGATTATGCTGTTACATCCGGTATCTATCTATCTATCTATCTATCTATATATATATATATATATATATATATATATATACACACATACACACAAATGCACCTGACATTCTCTGGTCGATAGCTTCCCAGCACTGTTTCTCGGCAAAAAGCCACTTGAAATTCCATTCTGACATTCACGCATGCCTTCATCTAAAGTCTGCCATTGGTCGTGAATGGAGCATCCCGAAGTCAATGGCGTGTGAAAACCACAAGCAAGAATCGCGTACACGGGCCCAAAGTCTCAGAATTTCATCTGTCAGTGTCGAGCAGCAACACTAACTCTCCTGTCAACCTGCTTTCAAAAAATAATTTAATTTACTCCCTCTCCCAAAAATTCCTGTACTTTCTTTTTATTATTTTTTCTAACCATTTACAGCTCATGGGTTTTCTGTGAAGAAAAATTAATATGTATTTACAAATTAATTTGATACAAAGTATTGTCTGTGGTCAGAAATCGAGAAAACCTCTCCTTAATCTATCTTGCATATTTATAAGTCCCGCATTCGTCCTTGCTTTCAATATTGTTGCCACATCTGGTCTGGTGCTCCTGTTATTTATTTAGATATATTCGCAACGTCTTGGCCGTTATATGCTCCGGCCTTCTTCAGGTGATTGGAATTTCGAACTGAACCCTTTATTTCGTCCACAGGAATAGGTTGTTCTAGTTCCACGTACCATACCTGTCCCAGATGTCTCTGTTATTTCCATTTTTAACTCGATTCTTCAAGTGTGGTCCACCACTGCTATGGTCGGGTATTGAACTCACAACTCTTTGGGTCTAGTCACTGGATCTAACCAACGTCTTTATCCACTGGGTCGGTGGATGAAATAAAGGGTCCGGTTCGAAGCTCCAATCACTTGAAGAAGGCCGGAGCGTACAACGTCCGGAGCGTACAACAGCCGAAACGTTGTGAACATGGCAATGATGATGAGGATAACAGTCATCTCAGAGATATAGAAAGGTAAACAACGTCTTCTCTAGAACCACATCTCTCTTGTCGTGTCAAAGTTCTTCTTCATCTGTGAGGAAATTTACGGCCATGTAGGCGAATTCATATTACAAAATAGTCCAGCACGCTTGCTTTTGTTGGCAACGACATTTAACATTTTCTTAGTATTTTGCTTAGCTTTTTGATGGCATCTTTACGAAGAGGGTTTAGGAAGACCATAGTTAGAGGGGATAGTTAAGATTTGTTGACGATGTGAAAAAAAAAGACAATTTTTAAAAAATATTATCTTAGGGGGTTCACTTACTTTTGCAAAACACTATATATATATCTAACTCTTTCAGTCCTGTAATTATGGAGTCTAGATAGTGTAATATCTTTCTATTCATTTCATGAAAATAAATATACTGTTTAAATACAGTATATTCATTTTCATCTATTGACCTGAATATTCAGGGAATCTTATTTAGGGGAAAGATGCAGGTTCAACTCCTGCTGGAGTTTGCATATATATATATATATATATATATATATATATATATATATATATATATATATATATATATATATATATATATATATATGTATGTATGTATGACGTCACACATTATAAAATGAACAATTTTTTTATGTTTATACGTTCTTTTTATCGATACAAATATTGAAGTAAATGCTTTGTTTATAATAAACAGTATTAACGACATTTATCGGCCTGAATATCAAGGAAATTCTCATAGAAAATATATGTCCTCTGACAAGAATCGAACCTATATCCTATACGGAACCGTATAGCCTGACGTGCTTTTACCGATTGAGCCACAGAGGAGCCTTTCGATTTTTTCTGTTTTTAAACTACAATTCTCCATAATTTTCTCCCGGACATTCATATCTACTCGATGCGTATCCAAATGTAAACAAATGACGCCACACATTATGAAATGGACAAATTATTTTAAGACATTTTTTATGTGTGATGTAATTTGTTTACATTTGGATACGCATCGGATAGTTATGAAAGTGCAAGAGAAAACAATGGAGAACTGTAGTTTAAAAACAATAAAATCGACCTTGCTAACCGAAACGCTCCTCTGTGGTTCAATCGGTAAAGCACGCCAGGCTATATGATGGTTCTGTATAGGATACAGGTTCTATTCTTGTCGAAGAGCGAATATTTTCTATGATAATTTCTCGGATATTCAGGATGGTAAATGTCCTTAATACTGCTTATTATAAACAGAGCATTTACTTAAATATTTGTATCTACAAAAAGAACGTATGAACATAAAAAAATGTCTTAAAATATATATATATTACTCTTTTCAGTCCTGTAATTATGGAATTTAGCTAATGGAAATATATTGTTGTTAATTTTGATGATTAAAACCTTTCTCTATTATTACATTATTGTGTTTCACTTACAATTTACAATATATATTTATGCAACGAATTTCATATAGTTCTAATTTCAATGAATTATTATATGTTCTGTTCAAGTTTTGATTTAATAAGTACGACGTAAAATTTGTAAGAATTGCTCATCGGGATATTTGAGAAGGGCATTATGATAATCAAGAACCTATACATACAGGGGACCGCCTGCATACGGATAGAAAATGAATTCAGAAGAGATTATTTTTTATCGGTATCACCCCATGCAAGGCATTAAAGCCACTAAGACACAATGGCTTACAAGGTGTGGAAGAATTAGAAACAGAAACATTAATAAAGTGCGGGAAGAAAAAAGAGTTATCAGGAAAACAGGTTAGAGCGATTGGCATTGCATTCCAATATATATATATATATATATATATATATATATATATATATATATATGAAAATTTCCCCGATTTAACCAGTAGAGAAGACAATATTTATAAATAAAAATGACAATAGGAAAACTGGTAATTGCTGACGCGTTTCGTCCAATGTGGACTTTATCAAAGAAAAATACGAAAATGAAATTAATTGAACAAAGTAACTAATAAAAACAAAAACAGAATGTTCCTAGCAACTGGAATGTAGAGAAACGCTATTTTCATATTTTTAACTGAAAAATAACGTCCGTAATTGTCACGTGTGGAGAATATTGTCATTATATCTGTGTTGATGTATTCAACCATTTTCTTTTGATTTTATGAATCTGTTGTGTATATTTGTTTGGGAGAGCAGTAATTTTGTTAAGAAAGGTGAAATGTGGAAAAGGCCTGGGCGTAGATTAATATTTGGGTAATTTTCTATGGCGGCACTCTCCAGAATTTTCCTTCTGAGTGGGTTATTATCTTTTTTTATGAGTGTAGCATTTTTAAAATCAAAATTATGGTTGAATTTATTTCTATGTATGAATAGTGCATTAGCTAAGTTGTTTTTTGTGAGGTCTCTTTTGTGCTCATAAATGCGTTTTTTCAAACTTCTACTTGTTTCTCCAATATATTGAGAGGAACAGTTTTGGCAATTTATTTTATAAATGCCTGCTTCAGATATATTAGTGCTATTATTGTTTGAAGATCTTAGCATATCTATAATGGTTTTGGAAGTGTTTGTGACTATTTCAAGATTATTTAGATGAGATAGGTTATTCTGGATAGTGGACGTGACGGAATTGGTCGGTAGTATTATGATAATAATACTACCGACCAATAAATATAAATATACTATTTATATATATATAAATGGAAATAGATATGCAGAAGACTGATGACACGGTGTTGATAGCAGATACAGAAATAAGTTTGGGTTTGTTTTGTTTATTTAGTAGCATATCAACATTAGCGTATAAATTCGTCTTTGGAGAGATTTTCAACGCAGGCTTATCATCTCTCAGTTGCGTCTCTGTCTTTGGACAGAGTGCGCTCAGGGTCTTCTCTGTCAAAGGACAGAGGGGCAACTGAGAAAATTATACTGAAGAGGTGCCCGCCCTGGGGACCAGCTGCCCGAGGCCACGCCCTCCCATTGCACCAGAGGGAGGGATCGGTACTCGCACATTATTCGGACTATTGAACTCATCTTTGTCGCCATGTTTATCACGTTTCGGCTGTTGTACGCTCCGGCCTTCTTCAGGTGGTTGGAATGTCAAACTGAACACTTTATTTCACTGACTGGGGTAGACTATTCTAGTTCCACATGCCATGTTTAATGAATTCCAGTTATCTCCTGTTAATTCCCCTCTGAAATTCTCCACTGACTTAACCAGGTATTGAACTCACACTTTTTGGGTCCTGTCACTTTATCCACTGTGTCATGTGTCCTTGAGGACTATAACAGTCTTCCCCAGCGAGCGAAATAAAAGGTTCAGTTCAAAACGTTATGACGACAAAGATGAGGACAATAGTCCGAATAATGTAAATAGTGTACATAATACCTCATCTCAGAAATATAGACAGATACTGAAAGGCCGAAACGTTGTAATAAATATGGCGACAAAGATGAGGACAATAGTCCGAATAAGGTAAATAGTGTACATAATACCTCATCTCAGAAATATAGACAGATACTGAAAGGCCGAAACGTTGTAATAAATATGGCGACATAGATGAGGCCAATAGTCCGAATAATGTAAATAGTGTACATAATACCTCATCTCAGAAATATAGACAGATACTGAAAGGCCGAAACGTTGTAATAAATATGGCGACAAAGATGAGGACAATAGTCCGAATAATGTAAATAATGAGACCCGGGTTAGAATCTCACCATGATTGATTTGTCACATCCTGATGTTATCGGACGGGAAAAGTCGATCGCAACGTGCGGCACCTGTGGAAAGTGCCTGAAAACCATACTACAGGTTGAGTGAAATTGGGTAGACGGAACCCTTGGGTGCCGTCGATAGATGTGCTAGCACGAAGTCACAAGTCATCGTGGCCTTGTTCAAATTGTTGATTACGCTAGATAATACGCCCTTTCACTGGAATTGTAACTATGGTCTGCTCAGCAAAGTTGCAGTATAAATCACAGGGGACTCTGTGGGTATTGAATAAATACAAATGCGCCTGATTTGCTAGCAGTCCTAGGAGACTGGTATTCTCGAATATGAGTGGCTAGCTATACTGTATTTATTTATAGATGTGCGGTATTATGTAATCGATAACGGCTTGGAATAATAAATCAGAGACCCGGTTTCGATTTCCATCCGAGTTTGTTATATTTACTTACGCATAAATACATTCGAGAAAGATATGAATCCATCTATTTCCCCCTCCCAGTTTTAGCTTGAATGACAAGCCAGACTGAGGACATATAACCTTGGCTGGCAACCAGTCTACTGCAGAAAGTAACGGCAGCCTACTGTGGGAACATCTCCTGCATAGTCAGTCATGAATAGAAAAAAGGTATGATCGCCCAAGCGTGTATCACCAATGGCACTTAACTGACTGTTATCATGGTTGAATAACAAAACAGATTCGGTTTTATAGCCGTTCCCGCAGTAGGCTGCCGTTTCTTTCTGGGGCAAACTTGTTGCCAACCAAAGTAACCAGTCTGCCCCAGAAAGAAACGACAGCCTACTGCGGGAACATCTTCTGTCTAGTCAGTCAGGAATCGAAAGAGACATGATCGCCCAAGCGCGTATCACGAGCGACACTTGACTTGAGTATATCTGGCCCTGAACCACTATTTTACAAATGGAGTAATGTTGCCATATATGGGCAGGAGCTGCCCCATCTTTACTTTTCAGTCTCGATATTCATGTTATTGTTCGTAAAATTTTTTTTTCTTTCTACAATCCCTTCCACTCAAATGAAACTTTGCAAGCCTCTCGCTGCTCTAGTGCTATTTCTATGGAAAGCGCCCAGACGAAATACATTCCTTCGTTCCAACAGTTCTAACCTTCAAGGCAAAGACCCGTCAATCCCCGCCCATTGTAGCGAACCACCCTTATTCCTTTCGTATTTAATTGATGAGATGTAAATTGCACTCGAGCAGACTCTTCCTAAGAAGCTCTGCTTTGTGGAATTGATACCTAAGTGGATGCCTTACCGATCACTACAACATGTCCAAATGTATGGGTTAACAAATATAATCCGTATAAACTGACACTTAATGTAACTCTACCTTGAGTGGACCACGGCCTTGTAATGGATGAACCTTACTGTAAAAGTAAATAACACTTCAAGATATCCTCACCGATAGTGAAAGATATTTTATGTAATGTGGATTCTGTATTTTATTTTATTTATAAATATATGAGAACTTAGGGTTTTAAAAACATTCGGTGTGTCAACAGCATACGTATTTTTTTTATACAAGTCAAGGTCAATATACATGTTTAATATATTTTATATAGTAATATCTAGTATACATATGCTTTAGTATATGTTAAAATTGAAACAGTTACATATCTTCTTTGATAGTGCCGACCATTTTTCCAGCAATCTTAGCAATGGATTGTATATCTGAGTTAAGGTCAGGGGTGAACTTGAGTCCCAACAGTTTAAATCAGGGATCGGCAACCTTTTGCTAACTATATGCTGACTTAGGGTTTTAAAATCATTCAGTGTGCTAACAGCAGATGTATTTTTTTATACAAGTCAACGTCAATATACCTGTTTTACAATATATTTTATATATTAATATATATTATATATACTTTAGTATATATTAAAATTGAAACTGCTAAATATCTTCTTTGCGTTGTAGTAGTTATTGGTTCGGACTTCGTGATGTCATTTGCAGCTGCATGCCATTGGAAAATGCTTGGCGTGCCATGTGTAACACGCGTCTCGTAGGTTGCCAACCCCTGGTGTAGACAATCATTGCCTGTACCTAAAATAACTCAGTAACACTTTAATATTAAATTTAAATAGAGGAGACTTATGTATGAAGTTTCTGGTAGGTTAATGTTTACCCAGATGCCATAAATTACTAATAATTGTACCTAGCCCAACTCCATAATACTGTAATATTAAATTTAAATAGCAGGTTTAAACTGGGAAGTGGATATATCTTGTTAGTATATATTAAAATTGAAACAGTTAAATAAATTCTTTGATCATGCCAACCATTTTTCCAGCAATCTTAGCAATGAATCGTAAATATGAATTAAGGTCAGGGGTAAACTTGAGTCCCAATGATCAAAATCAGGAATCGGCATCATTTTGCTAATTATCTGCCAACTTTGGGTTTTAAAATGATTCAGTGTGCCAACAGCATACAACAGCATATTTTTATATAAGTCAAGGTCAATATAAATGTTCTACAATATATTTTATATAGTAATAATTATAGTATATATACTTTAGTATATATTAAAATTGAAAAAGTTAAATATCTTCTTTGCGTTGCAGGAGTTATTGGTTCGGACTTCGTGATGTCATTTGCGACTGCGTGCCATTGGAAATTGATTGGCGTGCTACGTGTGGCACGCGTGCTTTAGGTTGCCGACCCCTGATCTAGAAAGTTATGGCTTACGGAAAGAAAGTCACTTGATCGTTTATAGATGTCGAATGATCAGAGACAATCTTCACTTGATGTTTCTGAAATGATAAAATACTTTATTACTTATATGATGCTGGCTTTGCCAGGGGTCGAAAAGGAACTGATTGGCAGTCACATCATGAGCGTGGGAGGAAAACGAGGCTTTAAAAAATCCCGCCATCTGTAATACTAAACCAAGAGCAGTAATTTCGCAAAGACAACATTTATGAAATCTTATATATAAAGTAGTGTATGTGTGTTTGTGCGTGTGTGTGTCCAAGAATCCCCCACCACTCTCACTTATCCGATTTCAATGATACATATCTAATTCGAAATCCCCAGAAAAGTTAAATGCAGGGAACGATTTTCGTTGAGCTCAGATTCAGGGTTGCCAGATTATGCGAAGTTAAAAACATAGATTAATATGTATTAATATATTAGGTTGGTGCAAAAATAATATCGTTTTTTGACGTATTTTTAACGTCAAAAAACGATATTATTTTTGCACCAACCTAATATTATACGAGCCATTATAGTTGCTTTCATGGTTCAAGGGGAGTAACTTTTATTTTCCTTTTGTATCCAAATTTGCAGTGCACGTTTTATTATAAACTAGCCTTAAACTCCCATTTACGCTAGGTCCTCTGGAGGGCTCTTGGTTTGGCCATTATCACAATAGGTAGAGAGGCGTATGCGCGATAGGCATCAATAAACTACAAAAGAACTCAAAATTGATCTCTGCATTTAAGTATTGAATTAATGTTTAAGCTTACCTTTTAAAAATTCAACGATAATACTTCTGCTGTCACTTAATGTAAAAACTATTTGTTGTACGTAGATCCTTGTTTTCCGTACCAATAATTATTTTTATTTCATAGATGACAGAACAGGGTATAATTTATAAAATAAATTTAATATTTAATGGGAAAATAGAAATTAGAATTAGTTATACATTCAACATTTGAAGAGTTAGAGAAACATAATAGCTAATTAAGTAATGCCTATATTATGGAATCTAAATGAATAAATATGAAATTGGAGCTCAATTCTCCCACGACTTCTGAGATTAAAAAGCCCCTGCTCTATTTTATAGCAATTTGGTATTTACTCGTCAGTTGCGCTGGACTCGGTCCGAGCACAGACCCTTCTCTCTGGTGCAATGAGAGGATCGCGGCATGTAGCTGTTCCTCAGGAATAGGCACCTCATTATAATTTTTCTCAGTTGCGTCCTGAGCGCACTCTGCCCGAAGACAGAGACGCGACTGAGAGATGATAAAGAAACGTGTTAAAAAAACTACTCGAGAGCAAGTTAAGGCTCAATATCTATATTATATATTATTTACATCTAGGCAATATCACTCTTCAGGTTTAACTAATTTTCATATTGATTTTTAAAAAAAATATTTAATTAATTAACTGTCCTTCATTACTGTTCTTTTATTCAAGGACTGTTTTGATTTTCAAATCAAAAATAGTTGTTTAGGAATATCTTCTTATATAGTGCAGAAAAGTGCTTGAAATTTGCATTTTTCTTGGCCTTTAATAAGTTGGCATCTATTTGTAAAACTTTCCTTAACTATAACAATCCAATTTTTGAATGAAATGTTCATTTAAAATTTTTGTTTCAAAGATTTCAGGTAGTAAATATATCTTAATTTTTCTGTCATTTTATTTCTGTTGTTTATTTCGACCTGGTAACAGACGCAATGGTATGCAGCTGAGGGAGTTACGAATATAAAGGAAATTATTGTTACGGAGAGTATTGCAAGAGTTTGCTATTTCCTTTTCGAAATTGATGAATTCAGCGTGTACAGGATTATATATATATATATCTATATCATTGTTAAAATTAATCGAAACAACCGCTTCAGTTTCCTTTCTTTCATCATACCGACAGTTTTAGAGCCACTGGATTGACAGGGTGTAATCGATTTCTATTTTTACCTCAGATTAGGTGTGAAGTAATATGAATTTATTTTGGGGCTGTATGATGAAATTTGTTTGGCCCTGAAAAATATTGCGTTATCTGTGATTGCATCAGATTTTAATCACGCCCAAACACTATTGTCTCGACTATCGATTAGTTGTCCTAGATCTATTGTCCGCGATATATTTTTATAAGAAAAATATTACCAGCAACACATTTTTATGAAAAAAAAAAAGATAGTACGAGCAATATATTTTTGTAAGGAAAAAATTTCTAAAGACCTCAAGAAAATTAAATTTCAGTATTTAATGACATTTAAGATGTTGATATGCCGTTAAACAAACAAAAAAGCAAATACCCTTAAGGAAGCAACATTGATTTCAAATCGGACAAATGCAGTTGAACTGACGTAATTTATTCTTAATTAACGTACGAAAAATAGCACTGCTACATGATGAATGGAAACATCTGCTTATTAAGTTACCGTAAGACACATCTGCAAGTTACTCCCCAGCTCTGTCAGTTTTATACCATCCTATTCGCTCGTCGTTTCATAGGGGAGGGGGGCTTTAACGCATATCATGTAGAAAGAAAAAGAGTTTATGTTCGTGATTTTGGTGAAAAATGTCTCGCCTACTTTGTACTCGTCGCCTGCCGAGCGTCAAGAAACTAATCGAGAGTTTATCACCACCCTAGGGATCCAGGAAGCATTAAATCTGATAGAAGGAGAGTCATTATCTTGCCTTTTCTTAAAATCTACATTTCTTTTCTTTCTCTCAGACATTTTTGGTGCCTAAACGTGAATATATATATATATATATATATATATATATATATATATATATATATATATATATATATATATATATATATATATATATATATATATTGTAAACTGTTACATTGGAACATGCAAATTACAGCGACAAGAATGCATGTTCGTTTCGACATTCAAAGACGTCTGGTATTGCTGTACTTCTTGTATTAAGCCTTTTTAAAATTAATGTCATAAACGTTTGAATTCATATCCTTTTCGTTATATATATATATATATATATTAGGCTGGAGCAAAATTAATGTCGTTTTTTGACGTTAAAATACGTCAAAAACCGACATATTTTGCACCAATCTAATATATATATATATATATATATATAAAAATAA
This sequence comes from Acanthosepion lycidas, assembly GCA_963932145.1. NCBI lineage: Eukaryota > Metazoa > Mollusca > Cephalopoda > Sepiida > Sepiidae > Acanthosepion > Acanthosepion lycidas. The sequence continues at coordinate 3,197,728 of OZ010603.1, forward strand.
ATAAATAAATAAATGAATTATTTATTCAAAAATTTTTGGTTATTGGAATCTACTCCGTATACACCAATCCTATACTTGGGTGTATATATATATATATATATAAAACATTTTTATGTTTATACATTCTTTTTATAGATACAAATATTTAAGTAAATGCTCTGTTTATAATAAACAGTATTAAAAAACATGTACCCGCTTGAATGTCCGAGAAAGTTTCATCGAATATATGCGTCCTCCGATAGGAATCGAACATGTATTCTATACGGAACCGTCACTTAGCCTGACGTGCCTTAACTGATTGGGCCACAAAGGAGCGTTCAGTTAGCCAGGTCGATTTTACTGTTTTTAAATACAATTCTCCATTATTTTCTCTCATTTCCTCGGACATTCAGGCCAGTAAATGTTATTGATACTGTTTATTATAAACAAAGAATTTACTTAAATATTTGTATCTGTAAAAAGAATACCCGCCCGGCCCGGTGGCTAGGATCAAAGTGTAGTATCTGTGCTTTGTGAGCTGCCGGGTCTGGTGTCTGTCGAACTCTCTGCTTGCAGGGAGGAACCCTGACGAAGATCCGCCGAAGGGTAGGGTTTCGTTGGGGAAGGTTGACGGAACTGGCCCGCCTAGGCGGGTTGGGATGGTTATTTATTTTTGGCTGGGCCTACTGGCCCGGAGATACCCACATTAAAAAGGCCTTGTGCCACATTCGATCCCCGTGGGTGGATTGATAAATACCATCTATAAAAAGAATACCCGCTCGGCCCGGTGGCTAGGATCAAAGTGTAGTATTTGCGCTTTGTGAGCTGCCGGGTCGAGTGTCTATCGAACTCTCTGCTTGCAGAGAGGAACCCGGACGAAGCTCCGCCGAAGGGTAGGGTTTCGTTGGGGGAGGTTGACGGAACTGGCCCGCCTCGGCGGGTTTGGATGGTTATTTATTTTTGGCTGGGCCTACTGGCCCGGAGATACCCACTTTAAAAAGTCCTTGTGCCACATTCGATCCCCGTGGGTGGATTGATAAATACCATCTATAAAAAGAATACCCGCTCGGCCCGGTGGCTAGGATCAAAGTGTAGTATTTGCGCTTTGTGAGCTGCCGGGTCGGGTGTCTGTCGAACTCTCTGCTTGCAGAGAGGAACCCGTACGAAGCTCCGCCGAAGGGTAGGGTTTCGTTGGGGGAGGTTGACGGAACTGGTCCGCCTAGGCGGGTTTGGATGGTTATTTATTTTTGGCTGGGCCTACTGGCCCGGAGATACCCACATTAAAAAGGCCTTGTGCCACATTCGATCCCCGTGGGTGGATTGATAAATACCATCTATAAAAAGAATACCCGCTCGGCCCGGTGGCTAGGATCAAAGTGTAGTATTTGCGCTTTGTGAGCTGCCGGGTCGGGTGTCTGTCGAACTCTCTGCTTGCAGAGAGGAAACCGGACGAAGCTCCGCCGAAGGGTAGGGTTTCGTTGGGGGAGGTTGACGGAACTGGCCCGCCTAGGCGGGTTGGGATGGTTATTTATTTTTGGCTGGGTCTACCGGCTGAGATATACCCACATTAAAAAGGCCTTGTGCTACATTCAATCCCCGTGGGCGGATTGATAAATACCATCTATAAAAAGAATACCCGCTCGGCCCGGTGGCTAGGATCAAAGTGTAGTATTTGCGCTTTGTGAGCTGCCGGGTCGGGTGTCTGTCGAACTCTCTGCTTGCAGAGAGGAACCCGGACGAAGCTCCGCCGAAGGGTAGGGTTTCGTTGGGGGAGGTTGACGGAACTGGCCCGCCTAGGCGGGTTTGGATGGTTATTTATTTTTGGCTGGGCCTACTGGCCCGGAGATACCCACATTAAAAAGGCCTTGTGCCACATTCGATCCCCGTGGGTGGATTGATAAATACCATCTATAAAAAGAATACCCGCTCGGCCCGGTGGCTAGGATCAAAGTGTAGTATTTGCGCTTTGTGAGCTTCCGGGTCGGGTGTCTGTCGAACTCTCTGCTTGCAGAGAGGAACCCGGACGAAGCTCCGCCGAAGGGTAGGGTTTCGTTGGGGAGGTTGACGGAACTGGCCCGCCTAGGCGGGTTTGGATGGTTATTTATTTTTGGCTGGGCCTACTGGCCCGGAGATAACCACATTAAAAAGGCCTTGTGTCACATTCGATCCCCGTGGGTGGATTGATAAATACCATCTATAAAAAGAATGTATAAACATAAAAAAATGTCTTTAAAAAGTAATTGTCGGACTTTGTCTATTTCATAATATATATATATATATATATATATATATATATATGTGTGTGTGCGTGTGTGTGTGTGTGTGTGCTCTATTTTTAATTAAGCAGTATTAATTGACTTGTGTGTATAACTATACGATATTTCATATTTGTACTGGTTGTGTACAATCAACCTTTCTTCTGTTATCCACCTGGTCTTATTCGTTTATTCCCTTAGGACGGAATATAACAGTGGCGACGAGGATGTTTGAAACGAACTCTCACGAACATAACACGTTTTCAGCTGACATGAAGTGAAAAGACTATATTGAATCCATTGCTAGGTCAGTTGCCAAGAATGTTGGTTCACTGTGTTGTATTTTTCTCTCTAGAATCTATCTTAATATCTATAAGTCTACCATTCGTCCATGCTTAGAATATTGCTGCCACATATGGTCAAAAGAAAAAGAAGAATCACCAATATTATTGATCTTGATCTATCTTGTGGTCCGCCATTAGCGTTATCCATTAAATATTTCTGGAATCTTATCAGAAATTTTACTGCTGTGGTGTACTGCCGGCAACTGGGTGAAATACATATTCAAAATGCAATCGGATTTGGTTAATCGACGAGGGTCCAATCCTGCTTCATCATGACAATATTCGGCCACATGTTGCCGGGATGATACTGTAGAAGCTTATCTATCTATCTATCTATCCCTCAGTACGTTCATTATCTATCTATCCCAATATGTTCATTATCTATCTATCTATCTATCTATCTATCTCAGTCTGATCATCTATCTATCTATCTATCTATCTATCCTCCAGTAGGTTCATTATCTATCTATCCCAATATGTTCATTATCTATCTATCTATCTATCTATCTATCTATCTATCTATCTATCTATCTATCTCAGTCTGATCATCTATCTATCTATCTATCTATCTATCTATCTATCTATCTATCTATCTATCTATCCTCCAGTAGGTTCATTATCTATATATCCCAATATGTTCATTATCTATCTATCTATCTATCTATCTATCTATCTATCTATCTATCTATCCCTCAGTATGTTCATTATCTATCTATCCCAATAGGTTCATTATCTATCTATCTATCTATCTATCTCAGCCTGCTAATACTATCTATCTATCTATCTATGTCTCTCTCTCTGTCTCTCTCTCTATATATATATATATCAGTCTGTTCATATCTATCTATTTATTTATCTATCTATCTATCTATCTATCTATCTATATATATATATATATATATATATATATATATATATATATATATCAGTCTGTTCATATCTATCTATCTCAGTCTGTTCATATCTAACTATCTATCTGGATCTATTCACTGTCCACGTACACTGTTGCTTCTTGTAATTCCTTTTCTCCGAATTCACCTTAACACTGAAATATTACTCATATAACAAACTTTATACATAAATCATGTAAACGATTCCTTTAGCCATCTAGAAAAAAATGGTCTCAGTTTTAATATTCAAGGCTTCCGGTTGCTTTTGACATATTTCTTGTTAGTTTTATGTGTTTTTATTTACAGACTAACGAGTCTTATTTATATATATTTTTTCTCTACTAGTTTTACCCTTTTGCTTTTTAATAAACCTGCCGATGTACGTCTTAAGTCGTTTATCTGATTGTCTTCACGATTACGCATGCGCACGACACTTCGTGATTCAAACAAACCAATTGCTCTATGTTGATTTGTACTGTAATTTTTCAGTTTTACAGCTATTTGTAATAAATAATTATTAACTGTTAAATTTAACACATTTCAGTGGTTATCTCGTCTTACTCTCTTCAGAGAGGCGGATTAAATGCGGTCATCTGTAAAAAACAGCAGGAGTGTCAGCAGCTGGCAGGCAATGAAGCTTTAGGTTTTACGCTCTTTCTATGTTCAGAATTATTCCACAGGGCAAGAGATTAGTGAATTAAAGCACCGGCTCTCGTAAATTTCATTCCAATGACTACTCTGGGCTGGGTAGTAGACAGATTCAGACATAGTGGAAACAAGCTGGGCAATAATAGAATCGTGCTAAATACTAACATGTGGGGAACGCAAACAATATACTCAGATATGTTTAGAGAGGCATAGGAAAACACTGAGTAACCATGAAGTGCGGACAGAGAAGAAGGAATGTAAAGCATCAAAAGTTTTTTATAGAGTTACAAAGATTGTGGAAGTTGTGGAGAACCGTTATCGCCAAATTTCTGAAGGCGTAGGGCACGGTAGAAAAAAAAAGTAAAGATCGAACTCAGTAAAACTTTAAGTGTTTTAAACACTGTCAGCTTGTTAACGTGCTTGTCAAACTCTCTGCCTCCGGTCAGAGAGGATCCCCAGACGAGGCTATGTCGAAGGGCAGTGTGTCGTCTCTGGAAACAACTACCCGACCCCGTTTTATACGGAGTCTACAGGAAATATTTGTCCGAGCTTACGGGCTTGCATACCCCACATTAAATTCTGTCTTGTGCAACATCTGACCTCGTGGGGCGGTTGATAGTTATCCTGCAGTTTGAGATTCGTCTCCAGCTGTACTGGTCAAACTCTCTGCCTCCGAGCAGAAAGGATCCCCAGACGAGGCTATGTCGAAAGGCAAAATGTCGTTTCAAGAAACAGCTACCCGACCCCTTTTTATACGGGGTCTACGGGGAATTTTTGACCGAGCCTAGGGGCTCGGAAAACCCACATTAAATTTGGCCTTGTGCCACAATTGACCGCGTGGGGCGGTTGGTAGATATCCTGCAGTTGGAAATTCGTCTCCAGCTGTGCTGGTCAAATTCTGCCACCGGCCAAAGAGGAACCTGAAACGAGGCTATGTCGAAGAGCAGAGTCTCGTCTCAGAAAACAACTACCCGACTCCGTTTTATACGTGGTCTACGGGGAATTTTTGGCTGAGCATACGGGCTCGGATACCCAACCTTAAATTTGGCCTTGTGCCACAACTGACAGCGTGGGGCGGTTGGTAGATATCACGTCAGCTGGGTAACCATTATCAAACATCGAGACGACGTTTCCGTTTTCTTTCATTGTCTCATTTATTTTGATTTTGGTAAGTCTTCTATTCTTCTTTTTTTTTTTTTTCTTCATTCATTCACTTGACACTTTCAGAATCCGTTTTACTTACATCCTTTTAACTTACCCTCCCCAACACTATTTAACTTTCTTGCGTTCTTCCGTTTATGTGAATCAGATTGTTGACTGGAGAGGTTAAACTTGTAGATCAGATGTTGTCTGGGAATTATCCAGTCAGCAATCAGAAAGAGACAAGGATTGAGAATGATCGAGCGAGGGGTCAAAAGCCCCTAAATTTGTCACTGCCAATATTCCGCTTGTAAACAAACGGTCAAGTGTATCTGCTCAATGTCTTCCAGGCAGACCCCACCGTTTTCAACCAGTTCGGTGACACGTCGTGTTTCCTGTTCTCATATATTCTTCGAAAAGTCGACACTAAATTCTTTTTTCTCTAACCCGTTCGTTGGCTACCTATGATTTACTTCATCCAAGACTGACACGAGGCTACATAAATGGAGCACCGAGTGAAACCCTAAGTATTTTGTGGATCTGTTAAGTTTATAAAAACGATACCTAAGTGAAACTCTTACATACGAGTTTCACTTGGGGATAGCATTCGTTTTTATAAATTCAACGGAGCAACAAAATACATAGTTTTTTATTCGGCGCTCCATATACGTAGCCTCGTGCCAGTCTTGGATGATAATGCTTTTGAAAATAAAACAAAAGGAATTTTAAAAGCTTTTTTGAAGACAAACAAATTTTCACTTGTGTGTAAAAAGATAAAAAGTGAGTTGAATTGTATTCATTTGACTTAAGAGACACTGAAAAATTATTGTAATCCGTTTAAATTCAGAGTTCATTAAAGGAATACCAGTAATTTGATTAAACTTAAGAAGATTTTGTTTGGTTTGGTTTGTTTTACGGTATATCGACCTCAATGAGTTATTTTTATTGCTGATATATTTTTTTTTCAAAGAGTATTTGTTTTCTCAAAAACGTATTGCTTGTAATATTTTCTTTTTCAAAAAAGTATTGTTGGTAATAGATTTTTTCTCAAAAATGTATTGCTGATAATATTTTTTTTTCAAAAATGTGTTGCTGGTAATATTTTTTTTTTCGAAAATTTATTGCTGGTAATATTTTTTTTCAAAAGTGTATTGATAGTAATTTTTTTTTCAGAAATGTATTGCTGGTAATAATTTTTTCAAAAATGTATTGCTGGTAATATTTTCTTTTTCAAAACTGTATTACTGGTAATATTTTTTTTCAACATATATATATATAAATTCAAACTCAGCGTTGCGCCCGCTCGTTCCAAAACAATAACACATATCACATAGCATTTATTCGGATTACATCTGCATTTTCGTTGTCCTCTTATTACCGAGAAGTAAAACAAGAACAAAATCTACTTCCATACCTGATGATGTCTGTATACAGGTTCGGGGTTGATGTATCTTATTTATATAATTTGCGACGATGTATTCTCGCCATTTAAATCATTCACCTCTCTATTTTTTTTTGTATGAATGCTTCATGAATTTATATATATATATATATATATATGTGTGTGTGTGTGTATACACACATATACACATATATATATATTAATATATATATATCAGTATATATATATATATATGTATTAATCACACACACACATATATATAATAATGTCGTTTTTTGACGTATTTTTAACGTCAAAAAACGACATTATTACGTCATTATTTTCGAACCAACCTAATATATATATATATATATATATATATATATATATATATATATATATATATATATACAAAGAGTAATCAGGATATTGTATTTAAATTTTTGCAGATGAAAGTTGGCTGGGAAGCGTGGAGCTGGAAGGGAGTTCCATAAGCGAAAATGCGAAAAAAAAAAAACGAAATATTTAGCATAGAATTTACTGTTAAATCAAACCGGCTGAACTATAAATTGAGAAGATCACGTCGCTTGTGTAGCACTGCGTTTAAATAATTTAATAATAATAATAATAATCTCTAGGTACTATAACGAAGTGCGCCTCCAAACAATTGCCATGAAAATATTTATAGAAAAGGCACAGGGAGGCATCATTACGGCGGTGGTAAAAAGAATGAAGCCTAGATGCCATATCAGGGCCAATAACATTGCTGTTTTTTTTTTCGATTTTATCAAGGAGAGCTAGATAAATAGCAGGAGAACTGAACCATATGTGACTACAATATTCTAAGCATGGACGAATGGTGAACATATAGATATGTAAGAAAGATTCTGTAAAGAAAATTTGCCTGGCACGACACAATGAACCTACTTTCTTAGCGCAGAACTGGCAATGGTTTCAATATAGTCTTTCCACTTCATGACAGCCGAGAACGTTATATATATATATATATATATATATATATATATATATATATATATATATTGTATCAGTTTACATACCCGATCAGAGTTTGTATCTCTAATACTAATAATAAACCCACTATATATATATTAGTTGTACTACAACTACACTCTCTCGTAGACTTACCTGTCACCTTTCTGGTCTTTCTGTTCAATTAAACAGCATTTCTTATAAAAACATAGCCATGTACGTAATATTAGACAAATATTAGTTGATAACATAATAAAACTTACACATACACACAGCAAAAAGAACCTTCAGATATTGGACGACATCGACATTAAAACAAAGCAACCCACACTCAACAAAATTACATTTCAAACTAGTCACAAGACATTATATTGCATCTAGACATATGGTGCTTTGTTAATATTTCGGCCTCTCATGTGGTATGACGTTATAGAACCGCAATTTACGACCTGCGTCTGCTATTCAGCGACCGTTATCTTCTATGTCAACATAACAGAATATCATCTTTCAAGTTGAATATCTTTGTTTAAATGTCTATATAACAACGCTAAAGATGACTCATGTAGGCCGAATACTTAAAACAAGAGACACAGCTTAATAAAAAAAAAATATTCAAATTGTTTGTCTTTTTTTCACACGAAATTAAATAAAAGCAAACATATGAACGGCTCAATTATAACATTTAACAATATATATTTAAATTATGATCTGCTTCCCAATACACTACACACACACATATATATATATATATATATATATATATATATATATATATGTGTGTGTGTGTGTGTGTGTGTGTGTGTAGTACAACTACATATATATCTATATATGTAATGTATTGGGGAAGCATCTATATTTGTCTTTGTGTAGTGTATCTGCTTCCCCAATACACTATATACATATATATATATATCTAGCAGTATATATATATATATATATATATATATATATATATATATATATATATATATATATATATATATAGTGTATTACGGAAGCAGATACACTACGATCACACACAGACACGCACACACACACACACACACACATATATATATATATATATATGAGAAAAAGAGAAACAGTATTGAGGATATTGTAAGATAAAATGGAGAAATTTAATTTGTGATTCACCTCATTCGTTAGGACTTCATCGAACTGCGTTTGTTGTGTCTACACAGGCGCATGAAAGAGAGACGCTTGCAATTGAATATCTAGGCATTTGCTTTGTCCAGTTACAGTTAAATGCTATTCGTTTATATTTGATGTATAGGAGTAAAGTGTTGCTACAGACACTGTAGTTTGAACATTGACGGCCAGTGAGAAAACCTGGGCGACTTCATTATTTAAGTAGATCACATGACCATAAGGAAAATGTATACATAGGAAGTGGCGTAGCGTCTAAGTATTCACGAATAACTACACTAGTACGAATCACTACTTCTACACTATCCCCTATTACTATACGGATCTCCATTTCTATTCTATCCTCTATTAATATGCGGATCTCCATTTCTATTCTATCCTATACTACTATTCGGATCCACATTTCTATTCTATCCTACATTACAATACGGATCTCCATTTCTATTCTATCCTCTATTACTATACGGATCTCCATTTCTATTCCATCCTCTATTACTATACGGATCTCCATTTCTATTCTATCCTCTATTATGATACGGATCTCCATTTCTGTTCTATCCTCTATTAATATACGGGTCTCCATTTCTATTCTATTCTCTATTACAATACGGATCTCCATTTCTATTCCATCCTCTATTATTATACGGATCTGCATTTCTATTCTATCCTCCATTACAATACGATCTACATTTCTATTTTATCCTATATTACTATACGGATCTACATTTCTATTCTATCCTCCATTACAATATGGATCACCATTTCTATTCTATCCTTTATTACCATACGGATCTCCATTTCTATTCCATCCTATAATACTATACGGATCTACATTTCTATTCTATCCTCCATTATAATATGGATCACCATTTCTATTCTATGCTCTATTACTATACGGATCTCCATTTCTATTCCATCCTCTATTACTCTACGGATCAACATGTCTATTCTATCCTTCGTTACAATACGGATCACCATTTCTATTCTATCCTCTATTACTATACAGATCTCTATTTCTATTCTATCCTCTATTACAATACGAATCTACATTCCTGTTCTATCCTCTATTACTATTATGATCTACATTTCAATTCTATCCTGTATTACTATACGGATCTACATTTCTATTCTATCCTCCATTACAATACGGATCACCATTTCTATTCTATCCTCTATTACTATACGGATTTACATACCTATTCTATCCTCTATTACTATAAGGTTCTACATTTCTATTCTATCCTCTATTGCTATACGGATCTACATTTCTATTCTATCCTCTATTACTATACGGATCTACATTTCTATTCTATCTTCCATTACAATATGGATCACCATTTCTATTCTATCCTGTATTACTATGCGGTTATCCATTTCTATTCCATCCTCTATTACTATACGAGTCTCCATTTCTATTCCATCCTCTATTACTCTACGGATCACTATTTCTATTCTATCCTTTATTACTATATGGATCTCCATTTCTATTCCATCCTCTATTACTATACGAGTCTCCATTTCTATTCCATCCTCTATTACTCTACGGATCACTATTTCTATTCTATCCTCTATTACTATATGGATCTCCATTTCTATTCCATCCTCTATTACTATACGAGTCTCCATTTCTATTCCATCCTCTATTACTATACGAGTCTCCATTTCTATTCCATCCTCTATTACTCTACGGATCACTATTTCTATTCTATCCACCATTACAATACGGATCCACATTTCTATTCTATTCTCTATTACTATACGGATCACCATTTCTATTCTATCCTCTATTACTATCCGGATCTCCATTTCTATTCTATACTCTATTACTATACGCATCACATTTTCTATTCTATCATCTATTACTATACGGATCTCAATTTCTATTCTATCCTCTATTACTCTGCGGATCACATTTCCTATTCTATCCTCTATTACTATACGGATCCCCATTTCTATACTATCGTCTGTTACTATACGGATCACGATTTTTACTTTATCCTCTTTTAATATATGGATCACCATTTCTATTCCAACCTCTATTACTATACAGATCCACATTTCTATTCTATCCTCTATTACTGTTCGTATCACCATTTCTACACTATCCTCTATTACTATACGGACCATTTCTACACTATCCACTATTACTATACATATCTCTATTTCTATTCTATCCTCTATTATTATACGGATCACCATTTCTATACTATCCTCCATTAATATATGGATCACTATTTCTATTCTATTACTATACGGGTCACCATGTCTATTCTATCCCCTATTACTATACGGATTTTCATTTCTATTCTATCCTCTATTACTATATAGATCACCATTTCTATTCTATCCTCTATTACTATACAGATCACCATTTCTATTCTATCCTCTATTACTCTACGCATCACTATTCTCTATAGTATTCACCATACTATTTTTCTACACTTATCTTTATTTGAATTACTATTCGTAGATTACTATTTGAACAAGTCTTACTATTGCGAGTATTATTTAAATGTGTTACTACTACCAGCACCGATGTTACAAGTCTCGAATTCAACTACCCTTTCGGGCGTCATTACGAGTATTTGTTGACCTAGCGCAATTTACAACGAATGAACGTTCTAACATCACAAGAATATTTAACTGAAAATGTATTTACATTTTTTCAGAAATAAGTTAATATTTGTTGTTTATATTTAAGTCTAAAAAATTGACTTGATTCATGAACAGGTAAATATTGGTCCTTTATATTTGAATCAGCTAGCATTTTCTTGGTTTAGGGAGAAGTATATATCCATCGTTCATATTTGTGTCTCGAAGCAATTAATTGGTCCGGCTATATCTAAATGTTGGTAATTTATTTTTGAGTTTGCAAGCATTTATTTGACAAGTAAATGTTGTTTGTTAATATCTGAATCTAGAAGTATCTACATGGTTCACTATGAGTAAACATCCGTGGTTTTTATTTCAGTCTGTAATCTTTTGCTCAGTAGGTGGTCTTATAGGTGGGGTTTTACGCCTCTGTGGTGAATGCAGTCGGCGTATTACTTTTCTCCAGTGAAACTAATATCCCTGTCATAATAAAATCAAGCATTAATTGAAAAAATAATCAAATCTGAAATCAACTTTAAACTTGAAAACATCAAAGAAAATATTAAATTCAGTTTTCGTTGCTTTAAATGATTTTAAAGCATTCGTAATACTTTGAAAAGTCTAAGCGATTAATTGTAGACAAAATATTTCCTACTTGATTTTCTCGTCTATTCAAACATCCGTGTGATGACCTGAAGATACGTGAGTGCCCTACTTCTATATAAGTAAGGCTCTTGTGTCCAACGTGGTTAAATTAAATATAAAAATTAACCTTTGTTAAAAATTGAATACATAAATCATATGAGTTAACGATCCAAATAAATCAATTAATATATACACTCGTTTCACAGTTGAGCAGCCTTAATGGAGACATATTCTTGTGGGCATTTTTATCAGAAAAGTTATCAAGGGGTTTCAGGGTGTGAAAGAATTAGGAAGAGAAACACTAATAATGAACGGGAAGAGGGAACAGTAATCAGGAGGACAGCAGATAGCGATTGACATTGCATTTAATTTTTTGCAAGGGAGGAAAACCACTAAAATACAAGAGGTTAAAGGGTGTGGAGAAACATTAATAATGAGCGGGAAGAGGAAAGAGTAATCAGCAGGACAGTAGATAGCGATTGGCATTGCATTTAAATTTTTGCTAGGGAGGAAAGTCACTAAAGCACAAGGGGGTTACAGGGTGTGAAAGGATTAGGAACAGAAACATCACCAATGAGCAGGAAGAGAAAAAGTGATCAGGAGGACAGTAGATAGCGATTGACATTACATCTAAATTTTTAGCGATTAAAGTTGGAGCCGGAATGGAGATCGACAATCAAGAATGTGAGAGAAGAAACTGTTAGAAAGAAAGAAACTTACGACTACATCCAACCAGCTCGACTGTAAATTGTTGAGATAGCGACGCCAGTCTAGTACAACGCTTAAATTTAAAAAAAAAAGTCTACGTACCACAGAGAAGAGCATTATTTATTTGTAAAAATACAAAAAGTGGCACAAGGCCAAAAATGGGGGATTGGGGGGAAGGACGGTCTTCGTCTGTTTAACATTAAAATTAGCTAGCTACGAACACTGACCAAACGTACCAAAATGATTCCTTACGGCAAAACAACGCATTTCTTACCATTTTTACTCTACCCACCATAATACATCAGAATCTCCATGAAGTCCTAACAAGTCGCCATATGTACAATTTATTCTCTCTCGGATGGACGGGGGGAGTAACAATAGCAGTATTTTTTTGTAAATATTTATAAAATGTAGTACAAAGCCAAAATGGAGAATGGGAAAAAGATTGTCTTCATCTTCCTTAACTAGATACAAATACTGACCCAAATCAATATTCCTAACACCAAAACAACACATTCTTACTTACCTTTCTTACTACATTCACCATAATACCTCAATGTCTCTATGAAAATCCTATGTAGAATTTATTGTCTGTCGGGGGAAGGGAATAAAATAACAATATAAAAAGAAGCCCCAATGAGTATTACAATATAAAAACAAAACTATCTGCAAGAAACCAAATAAAAATAAATTTAGTAATAATCCCCCCGCCCACACACACACACTCCTTAAACCATAGCGATGAGTTCCTCCGAATCACTACCATGAAAGTATTTATAGAAAAGACACAGAGAGGTAACGTTACGGCGGTGGGAATTTGACTGAAGCTGATTAGCACGTAAGTGAAGGTAATAGATTTCACTGGAATTCGAACTCGGCTCTCCGATTCCTCGATCCGAGCCGCTTTCGTCAAATGGCAGTCCCTCTATGCAATTCACATTTGAGTCAAAAGTTTGATTTCCATTTGACTCAAAAAGTAGATACAGGTTCTGTTTACACGGAAAACTACCATTCTATTCGATCGATCTGAATGCGCAGCGTCACTTTCTTTGATTCGAACAACAGAAATAATTTAGTATAATTGATAGTCAAAAATTAAAATTGGTTTACTATCTGTCTATTTCTGAGATGAGGTATTATGTACACTATTTACATTATTCGGACTATTGTTCTCATCTTTGTCGCCATATTTATTCCAACGTTTCGGCCTTTCAGTATCTGTCTATATTTCTGTGATGAGGTATTATGTGCACTATTTACATTATTCGGACTATTGTCCTCATCTTTGTCGCTATATTTATTAGAACGTTTCGGCTTTTCAGTATCTGTCTATATTTCTGAGATGGGGTATGATGTACATTATTACATTATTCGGACTATTGTCCTCATCTTTGTTGCCATATTTATTACAACGTTTTGGCAATGATAACAGCAAAAATTCCACTATGAGCACTGGTAAAAAAAAACGGTTGCTGAAGATATTAGGTTTATAATACCCAGAAATTCATACATAGATGTCCTCAAGGACAAATGGCACAGTGGATAAAAGTTGTTGGTTAGATCCAATGACAGGGCTCAAATAGTGTGAGTTCAGTACCCGGATAAGGCATTGGAGAACTTGGAGAGAGGAATTAACAGGAGATAACTGATAACTGATATCCATCAAACATGTCACGTGCAACTAGAACAGTCTACCACAGTGAGCGAAATAAATGGTTCAATTCGACATTCCAACTACCTGAAGAAGGCCGGATCGTACAACGGCTGAAACGTTGTAATAAATATGGCGACAAAGACGAGAACAATAATTCGAATAATGTAATTAGTGTGAAATTCGTTTGGCCATAAAGTTCCTTCTGTTATTAAACAGAAAATTTCCGTTTTTTTGTTGTTTTTGTTTACAGCCAAGCCCCAATTTGGTATTTCTAAAATTCTGATGCAGTCCATCACGTAATATTTAATTCTTGCATATTCAAACTTTACTGCCTGCAATTCACGTGACGGAAGCTTAAAAGGCCATTAACAGAAGTCAAAACATCTACAATTGAAAGAAAAGAAGTAAAAAGCTTAAGAAGTGAATATAAATTGAAAGAAAAGATGTCAAATGAACCCAATATATTGTACGTACACACATACGGGCATAAACGCACACAAAGAAAAAAATATTGTAAAGTATAAGCAGTCAATTACTGAGACGTCCCACAAGTGATTTCCAATGGATCCATCTTTGAAATTCTGGAGTTGGGATACTGAAGGTGACATCAATCAGCTAAGTGACAAACCTTTTGTATTAATTCTCTCTCTCTCTCTCTCTCTCTCTCTCTCTCTCTCTCTCTCTCTCTCTACATATATATATATATATATATATACATACATATGTTTGTGTGTGTGTGTGTGTAATGCTGTCATTTTTAACATATGAAGATCCAGTACAGTAGTTCCCAACCAATTTTGGGTCATGCCCCACCCTTGGTATTTCTAAGATTCTGGTGCCGCTCTGTAATATTAAATTCTTCCCAATAGCACATGTCCGTACATACAAACAAAATATTTTTATGTGTACATTCTGTATATGCATCGTATATATTAACACACATTAAAATTAACACTCTTACTCAGACTCACTAGAAAACAATTCACTGTTAATAACTCATTCTCGAATTGCCCCCTTATTCTGTTGTTATAATAAACCAAAGGGGGCACATCCTACGCATGCCCCACCAAAATATTACGATGCCCCACCAAAATATTACAATGCCCCACCGGTGGGGCATGCGCTCCACGTTGCTAATCACTGATGTAAGACAATTCACGAGAGAGTAGCAAACTGCCGACAAAACACGGGCTCTTCCATCGATATGCATCACGCCCTTTTCTCTGTTCACCGAGACACGCGAGTGTGTGTGGGGGGGGGGCGGAAAATACCCTATATGCCAATTACACATGTACGTACACACACACAAAATATTTTTATGTATGTACACTGTATATGCATCATATATATTAACACACATTAACACTCTCACTCAGAGTCACTAAAAACAATTTACTGTTAACTCATTCTCGAATTGCCCCCTTATTTTGTTGGCATAGTAATCTAAAGAGCACACATCTTACGAATATCCTACCACAATATTACCATGCCCCATCAGTGGAATATGTGCCCCACGTTGGGAATCATTGGTTTACAGTGATGTTCATCCTTTAATAGGCCGAGTTTACGTGGTTATTTCAGGAAGACAAAAGTTAACGCTAGACTCAGACAAGTTAAGAGTTTAGTGATCGGGGAAGCATTTTGTTGGAAGTCGTCTCCAGGAAGCTGGATTTTGAACAAAACCAATATTAATAACAATGCTTCTTCCGACAGAATATCAGCGCAAAAACTAGGATCAGCAAGTCGAGCTAAAACTCCAGGCTATTCCGTTGAGTTCATTTTTGCACAAATGCAATAACGAAATACATGAATCTGCCTTTTCTCCGCCCCCAGCTATTGGTCAAATAGTAAAAAGACCGGTTTCTTTAACCTTGTGTGGCATCCGGTCTAGGAGAAGCAATACCCAGAACTAAAAAGAAACAACCTGAAAAGTGATGGATGCTGTCAGTCAATCAAACCATATAATAATTGTCAATGTCTATTTATATATTTCCTGTCCCATCTGTAATGGAAAGAAATGTGAATCCCCTTCAGTTAGTATTGTTATGAGTAATTATTTCTCTTAGTCATTTTAATAATCTATACAAATAAAATAAGTATCTGCATTCAGACAAAATTAGCTGCCATGCAAAATTAATCATTTCCTTTACTCCTATGTTTTTTTTTTTATTGCAGTCTTATTTGTTCAAGACTTTTATGTGTGGCACTCAGATACTTTTGTCAATTAAGTGACGGTTTTGCTTCAACTTAGTCTTGAAATAGGCTTTCTCATCGCCGTCTTTGTCGTTCTGTTGTTAATCTTTTCCTTCCAGATATATTTCCATTTCACTGTTATATGAAACAGATTTTTTTTTAATATGAAAAGTTATTGAGCAAAATGCGATTTATTTAATCAATGAATCATCGATACCATTGAACGTCTAAAAAGTATAAAGTGAACGGATTAATTAAACAGGTTATTGGCCTCGATTTTAGTTGTGATTTGTTTATCTCCGCTTTATTGTATCTTAATACATTGTTTCAAGACATTTGTTTCATTGTATCTCACTGTTAAAACTTTCTAACAATAGCCGTTATTTCTGACGGCGCAGGTACTGATGTAATGAATATGCATACACCTAGCCCCCCCCCCACAGTAATATGATTGACTGGTGTCAGCCATAAATACAGACTGATGTGGAGGTACAGGAGGACGCTTAATGACTACGTCTATTGCTTACGCCTATTGCCTACCACTACGACGAGGACCAGTCCATTACGGTTACAGTAGTCTACAACCACTTTGCTACTTCGAACAAATATATCCCTTTCCGGGACATATCAGGTACACTAGTAATGAATATTAAAAAGCTTTCTCTTAAAACTTAAAGCTGTTACCTCTTTTGTTATTAACAGATGTAAAGAGGTTCTTATGGATGTCGCCAAACTCCTTCGGAAATATCTGTCAGTTGTATACAACGGTTTTCTCAGATTGATAATTAAAAACAGTACAGGGCGAATGAAGCCCCTAGGACAAAATTTCTTCGAGCTACGCCGACTGACGCTAAAGAATCACAAAGAACTGGTACCAAATAGCAGAAACCACCTCACTCGAACACTTTCAACAGTAGCAACAAAGTGAACATAGAAGTCAACACTTAGAGGCGACAGTCTGTTTCATGCTAGATGCAATCGTCAAGCCACGAGTGGTGTTATTTAGTAGACTTGAGAAACCTGACAAATTGCTTTACTAGAAAGATTTTAAGAATTTCAAGCGATGTTAGCACTGGTTTCTCGGTTGATAAATGCCAAAAGTTTCCTTAAAAGGAAACGGTTAATATTATTGTTACCATTAAAATAAGACTGGAGAAATACAAGTCAATATCCCGTTTATATTAACGCATTAACTGCCAATTTTTTCATGTGCATATTTGGCCCAGACAGGTGTCTTAAGAGTTTATTTATTCCTTATGTTTAATTTCAGTATTTTGTCGTTTTTATAGAAACTAGAACATCAAATATATATGTGTATAAAACACCAGAAAATAATATTGATTAGAAATAATTAAAAAATACTTTTAAAAATAGTCATTATTTTTCTAGTCGTGAAATGATGACAGAAAGCGTTTTCGTACGGCTAATAATAAAAACTTTAAAGGTTAAGTGATGTAAAATATACCTCTACAAATGCAATGTAGGTAAGCAATTCAATGTAAATACAAGGAATAACATGCAGTCAGTTTAATTTTGACAGATCCACAAATGGGGCTCATGGCAGTTAATGGTTTAATAGCTTCGTTTTATCTCTAAGCAACAATTCCTGATTTTTCTTTAAGGGCTCGTCTAGCTAACGTCTGATCGAAAAGCTTAAATATATTGATCAGGTGTGAGTAGCTGTTTTCAGTGTTGATTTACAGGTAAGTGACTTATTGCACCTTCTCTGGCTAACATTCTCAGCTGACAGGAAGTGAAAAGACTATATTGAATTTATTGCTAGGTCAGCTGCTAAAAAAGTTAGTTCGCTGTGTCGTACGAGAGAATTTTTCTCCCCAGAATCTATCTTACATATCTATAAGTCTACCATTCGTCCATACTTAGAATATTGTGCTTTCTTGGGCTAAATTTCTCAGCTGACATGAAGTGAAAAGACTATATTGAATTCATTACTAAGTCAGCTCCTAAGAAAGTTACTTTGTTACTGTGTCGTACGAGACAATTTTTCTCTCCAGAATCTATCTCACATGCTTTAAATATTGTTGCCACATGTCATGCTATATATTTAGGGATTATGTACCCCCACCCTGGTATTTACCTTGAGTTCCTTGATAAAATCCAAAGAAATATCAGCAATATTATGGAACCTGATCTGGCGGCTCGGCTTCAGCCAGATTCCCACCGCCGTAAGGTTGCCTCTCTCTGTTTTTTCTGTAAAAAATTTTCGTTGTAATTATCCGGATGATAATGGTATCGTGACATTTTAAGAGCAGCACAAGACTGGCGTCGAGATTTCAGCAAATTTACATTTGGGTTAATAGTTAAGAATAAATATTTCAGAATAATAAGGAAGAAATACTCGTTAATAATATTAATAAAAAATAGTTTCTCTTAAAATTTAAGACTATTACTTCTTTTGCTGCTGTAAATGGTAAAAAAAAAAAAAAGAAAAAGAAAAGTAATATGGCGAAAGAAAGAAGTCGAAAATGAATCCCCATGTTGTTTTAATTGATCTCTACGGGCGAGAAATAATCTACTTCTGACTTGACTAATCATAAGTCCTGGAGAGAGATAATAAAGTAATTTTAAAGTAAAGCCGGGTCCTACATCTAAGAATGTGATATTAGATTTTTTTTTTTTTTGAATTCTCACAAACAACTACAAACTGCTTAGTTATAGGACTATATCACAAGCAGAGAGATTGTCCATCTCAAATAAGAGAAAGATAAGCAAGACCTCCATTAACATTCCTACTGAATAAGTGAAAAGATGTGGCATTAAATGATAAAAAATGATAAAAAATTTATATAAAACGATATAAAAATGATACAAAATATATTTAAAATAATAAAAATATGACAAAAAATGATAAAAATATATAAAATATATATATATATATATATATATATATAATGATATAAAAATGATACAAAATGATACAAAATGATATAAAATGTATAAAATGAAAGGACGTGGTATAAAAAGACAAAGTAGCAAGTCCTGAGAAAGCTAATTTCATCATGCAAATGGTACATAATGCAACCGTGATATCAAAGAAAGGGAACACCTAATAGCTCATTCTGGCGAAATAAGACCGACAAATGAAGAGGAACATGTCGTAGAGGAAGATCTTGACAAAGAAGAAAGGATGAGTTCTTCAGATCAGGGAACTATAATAGAAAATTAGCCTATGGATGATAGCGGGACTGACACAAACACGAAAGAAGAGAAAAGCAGCAAAAAAGAACAGAACATAAACATCAAGACGCGGGGAGGGAGAAGAGGTTGGAGAAGAAATTCAAGAAGATATAAAACCTCTTTGTTTCAGGGAGAGTAAGGATTTTATCTATTTGAATCTGTTGCTTATAGTACAAATAAAGTGTGGAGTAAACAGTCAGACGACAGGAAGTTGACTATTGAAGAGTCAGTTACGTGGCATGCGTGATACATGTCCTGCTATTTACTCATAGCTTGGGAGTGGGAGAAGAAGAGGATTCATACCTTTTTCAAGGGTATTAGCACGTAAGTGAATGTAATGGATTCGACTAGAAAGTCAGTCAGTCAGTTATGTAACATGCGTGATACACGCTTAGACGATCATGTATCTTTCGATATATGACTGACGAGGCAGATATTTTTTCCCGCAGTAGGTTGCCTTTTCTTTTGGGCCATCCAAGGCAATAGAACCCGGTCTGTCCTAATATTTACCTATAGCTGGGGAGGGAGAACAAGAGGAGTTTTAAATTCCCCAAGGGTATTAGCACTACGTGTCGTAAAACAACACTGTACCGCACTCACAATATTTGCGAGGCCACTTAATTTAAATATTCAGGACTCGAAATTATCTATTTAAACTGAAGTGTCATCATGAGACGGTTCAATCTATTCCTATTGGGTGCTAATAACTTATTTCCAGGAGAATTAAAACTGGGTAACCTTGTTCTAGATGAACTTTCAAGAAAAGAGCTAATCATGGTATGACAGAGTGCAAAATGATTGTGTGGGAGAAACCCCACTGGGAATCTCGTCAGGCACTCATTTAGCGTGAGTTTTTTTTCTCGGTTGGAACCCAACAGCGGTAAATAAAGGTTTTGTGAAGGATGCGACTCTAAAGAAGAAATATAAGAGACTACCGGAAGTCTAGGGTGTCAGAATAAAGAGGTCATGTCCTGAAATAATAATAATAATAATAAAAATGAAGACGGATATATCAAATAAAATTGTATTTTGGTTAAGACGATCTTGGAGTCAAT
This sequence comes from Acanthosepion lycidas, assembly GCA_963932145.1. Taxonomy (NCBI): domain Eukaryota; kingdom Metazoa; phylum Mollusca; class Cephalopoda; order Sepiida; family Sepiidae; genus Acanthosepion; species Acanthosepion lycidas. Next base: position 3,218,546 of record OZ010603.1, read on the forward strand.
ATCAGGAATCTGAACGAATTGCCGACATTATTTAAATCTATGTTAATGCATATTACAAAAGTACGGTTTTATTCTAGGGAAGTTGGTTCGGTTTCGAGCAAGACAATATTTCTCTCGTTGGAATCCATCTTGCATATTTATAAATCTACCGTTCGTCCGTACATTGAATATTGCTGCCATATCTGGTCTGGTGCTCCTGTCATAAATCGCCAGAGTTTCGATAAAATTCAAAGGGTCTGCAATATTGTCGGTCCTGACCTGGCATCTCGACTTCCCTCATTTTCTCGTCGATAGGGCGTGGCTTCCTTCTCAATTGTGACCAAGAAAAAAAAAGAGCTTGCACATAAATATTGTATTGAACAGTAAATACAACAGAAGAGAGTTACACAACTTGGGAGTGTGTATCGGTCGAGCAGCGTTCAGTCTATATCACTGTTGATATTTAGTAGCCCCCCCCCACGAGTGTACACGTGGCACAAGGCCGTGTTTAACGTGGGTCATCTGAGGCCGTAGGATCGGCCAAAAAATATAGAAGCCGCATAAACGGGTTCGGGTCTGTCTACCTCCCCGGACGAGACTCTGCCCAAGGCAGAAAGTTCGACAGGAGCTGCGAACAGTCACAACCTCGGTAGAAGAGTCTATATCACTGCTAATATTAAAACGCCCCTCCCACAAGGGATATATGTGACATAAAGCCGAGTTTAACGTGGGTCATTCGAGCCCGTAGGCTCGGCCAAAAAATCCCCGTATAACCCGCATAAACGGGTCCAGGTCTAACTACCTCCCCGAACGAAATTCTGCCCTTCGACACAGCCTCGTCCGGGTTCCTCTTTGTCAACAGCAGACAGTTCAACAGAAGCTACGAACAGCCTCGGAAGAATAGTCTATATCAGTGTTATATTTAACGCAATCACGTGGGTCGTATGTGGCACAAGGCCGAGTTTATCGTGGGTTCTCCGAGCACGTAGACTCAGCCAAAAATATTCCCTTTGAACCCGTATAAACGGGTTCAGGGCCTGTCTACCTCCCCGGACGAAACTGTCCTTCGGCAAAGCCCCGTCCGGGTTCCTCTCCGCTTCGACGGAGTATTCGACAGTAATGAACGGTCTATATCACCGTTCCCCGAGGCTTACTTTCCTACTACTTTATGGTAAGTGGAAGAGTCCACAATAGCCTCATTAGATAGAGGACGCCACAACATCGAAATATATTTTCATGACAATCGTTCTAATGAAGTTTCCTCCTTGGTACTTCGTTCGTATGCTACTATTTACCAACCAAGCATCACCGTTTCATTGTTGATCTAGCTAGATATAACCGTATGTTCTATTCTAATAATATCTTTTCTCGCACTTCTCGCCTGTGGAATTCTGAATTCTTTCTTCCCTGCGACCTATAATTTTCAAAATTTTAAATTCAATGCCAATCGCCATCTTCTGTCTTTTTGAGCTCTGTTCTTTTATTCTCCTTTCTCCCTACTAAAGTCTTCTTATTCTCATTCACTCCCAGTAACCTCTTGCGTCTTAGTGGCATTATCGCCTTACTTGGAGTGGAATGATTAAATAACAATGGATATTTATGAAGGATCATACAAATTCTTTTACTGTGATATATGTCGGTGATCACGCCCATATCACGTTGAAACAATAGTTCCTCTACGATTGCTGAAGTTAAACAACGTCGCGCCTGATCAGTACCTAGATGGGTGACCGCTTGAGAACACTAGGCGCTGTAAGCTTGGAGGTGTGGAGGATGTAATGGGTGACGGCAGAGCTTGAATTCCAGTCTAGTTCGTTACACGTAAATACCTCTGTGAAGATATTAATCAATCTTTCGCCCCACTGCTATGGGTTAAATAACAGGATAGACTTGAACTTATAACCTTGGTTGGCAACCAGTCTACCGCAGAAAAACAATCATGAATCGGAAAGAGACGTGTGTATTACGCATGACACCTAAGAAAGGAAGGAAATCTTTCAGGATATTTGGTGATCATGACTCTCCACAGTTTCCTATCTTTCTAGATCTAAACAATGTCTCTCCCTTACTATCACTCCAGTCTCCTTTCTGTTATACAGTAATACAAATTCTTTAGGTAGGATTCTAACTATTTACACTAATTACATTGTTCGGGCTGTTGCCTTTATCTTTGTTGTCACATTCACAACGTTTCGGTCATTGTACGCTCCGGCCTTCTTCAGGTGATTAGTATTTCGTACCAAATCCTTTATTTCGTCCAGCGGAGTAATATTCTAGTTTCCTGGTTAAGGGAATAAAGGGTTTGGTTCGAAATTCCAATCACCTGATGATGGACAGAGCTTAAAAGGGTCGAAACGTTGTGAATATGGCAACAAAGATGAAGACAACAGTTCGAACAATGTAATCAATGTAAATAATACCTCATCTCTGAAATATAGACGGGTTGTTAACTGCTTTTCTCCTTCTCTCTTATCTTCAGCTTCTTGTGAGTGTCAAATTTTCCAAACCCTCTTTCCTCATTATGAGGCCTAGAAATTTCAGTTGTCTCTATTTGAGTCTAAATACAAGTGTTCTTTTCGGTTACATATCTCTTGAAACTTGCATGTTCTATTCATAGTATTCTTATCATCCTTCTGTAGAACCGCATCTCTTTTGCTTCAAGTCTCCTCTTCATCTGTGAGTAGATTTTCCAGAATTCATTGACAAAGGAGGATTCATATTATGTAGCAGTTTAGCAACCTTTTTCTTTGATTCTAGTGCAATGTGTGCTATATTATCCGGTGTTTCGTATATTTCCAAAATCATTAAATTTGTGCATTTCCATGATCCCGGCGTCTCCAATTCGTTGGTCGCATCTTGGTTCCACCCAGTGGCTAAACACTATACCCTGCGTCACTTTACATTTCATAGTCCTTTTCTACTTGATTACCTTCTCTTGAAGTTCCTAAAGTTTTCTTTCTATGTCTGTTATTACGATGAAACATCGGTTCCCGTACGATCACCGAAGTTAATTACTTCGGAGGTGTTCTTGTCGAACTGTCTGCAGCTGGGTAGAGAGGAACCCAGAGGAGGCTGTCTCGTCTAGGGTGGCAGACAGCTACCCGACCCACGGGCTCGGATACCCAACAATAAACTCGGGCTTGTGCCACATCCGACCGCGAGGGGCGGTTAGTGAATATCATCACCGAGGTTAAGTAACGTCGAGCATGGTCAGTATTGATATGGGTGACTGTTTGGGAATATTATGTGCTCAATTTCCATATGAATATACTCGAAATATTGAGAAATCCTGGCTCCATTGAAAATAACTTTAAAAAGAAAAGGCATAAAAAATGTCTTATACAATGAGAGTATATTTGTGAATATTTCTCCAGAGAACCTTTTCAAGATGTGTTTGCTCGCACAATTACAATAATCAATGAAAATGACGCAATTTTTTATTTCGCAGGCGTAGAGGACTTGCCTGTGTCATTTCTAAAGAATTAATAGATTTTTGTATTTAATTTGACATATTTGTATGTTAAACATACAAAGCCAAAAAACCAGTGAAGAATCATTAGCTCAAAATAAACCAAGTAAGAGGATAAGTAATATTTTATATAAGCTGCAACTGATTCTTGGCGCTTTTACTTTAATATTAACTTATTGACAGATAAGAATGGAAAATCCTAACCTTTGCCCATGCTCGCAAAATGAAAATTGAAGAATTTAAGGACAAAGGGTCTCATGGTCGAAATATATATATATATATATATATATATATATATATATATATATGAAAAGAAAGAAGGAACAGTAAGATATATAATCCGGTGTTCTTATAGATATTTTTATTTTTACAAAATAGTGCTCAATGTAAATTTACAGAGCATTAATATTATAAATTAACTGATTTAGAATATGTTTTATTCGCTATACAGTTCTAACCACGTTTCAAAAATGGAAGCTAAAAGCTTCGAATTTAATTTAAATTCGAACCTTTTAGCTTCCATTTTTGAAACATGTTTAGAACTGTGTGGCAAAAAAAACACATTTTAAATCAGTTAATTTATAATATATATATATATATATATATATATATATATATATGTATATATATATAAAGTGAAGTATATATATATATATATATATATAAAGTGAAATATATATAAAGTGAGATATATATATATATATATATATATATATATATATATATATATATATATATATATATATATATATATTATATAATATATATATTATATATATATAAAGTGATTTATATAAATATATATACAGAAACTGAAGTCTGAATATCCAGAGAAAAAATAAAATTCTCTGGTGAAATAAATTATTACAATGGAGCCTTAAAGTGGTCAGTTTTTCTTTAAATTATATATATATATATATATATATATATATATATATATATATATATATATATATATATATTCTGACCATGAGATCCGGGTTGGTTTATCGCGGAAATAACTTGTTGATAATATTGTCCTGGGGAAACGATCCAGAGGTGAGTCAGCGTTGAGAAATTTCAGTCATTTCTTGTGTTAGGAAAATTGCATCTCGATTTTGACATAAATAAGAAATTTTATTGCTTAAATGATAAATATTTATATGTTTCTTCGCTTGGCAATTATTTCGTTTTCTCATTTGGTTGGGTGATATTTTAATATTAATTGGAAGAGGTTAGGTTTATAATGATTTTTTGACTGATTTTGGTTTTAATTTATGTGCATATGCTTGTATTTATACGTTTGTTTACACGCATATACACATATACATGCATATACATATATAGATATACTTATATACACATACAGACGCGCGTACACAAGCACCATATACACTTGTGTCGGTGTTTTGTTCTTAATAAACTGGTACTTAAATGGTAAAGTTATGTTTCTCTCACCATCTCTCTCTCTCTCTCTCTCTCTTTCTCTCCATGAATATATATATATATATATATATATATATATATATATATATATGTATTTATAGCTGGCTACTCGTAGTCGAGGATACTAATAGGGCAGCTAGCCAATCTCTACTGCAGACGCTTCCTCAGGCACATTTGTGTTTATTCAACACCCACAGAGTCCACTTGTGGTGTATACTGCAACCTTAGTTACAGTTTATGGGATATAGCGTGTTATCTAGCGTGATCAACAATTTGAACAAGGCCAACACTCTCAAGCCCTCGGCCACGATGACTAGAATAGCTATGGACGCTCCCCCACCCAAGGGTCCTTTCTACCCAATTTCATTCAGTAGCCTTTGGTCAACCCGTGGTATGGTTTACAGCCGCACGCTGGGAACGACCCCTCCAGTCCAATCGATAACAGCAGGAAATCTCAAATCGACTATATATATATCATATATATATATATATATATATATATATATATAAAACTGACTCCATATATGCATACACGATGAAATGTTTATAAAGACTGATAATCGAATTGCTGAAACCATTTCCTTCATAACAGGAATGCGAAAGAATTCTCTAGATGAATGAAAATTAGACGAGGTGGGTGATGGCAGAGGAATGGGTCAGTGGCGATCCAGCGGCGCGAACGAAGCCTACTTGACAATGGTGGATTTTGAAATCACGCGACCTGAGGCAATAGTCCCATGAGATTCTTCTTGCTCGTAGGTTTTGTGTAACTATGCAAGGACCCCAACATTCGTTGTTGAAGAACTCGTTTCTCGGATGGACGGCGCCGAAAAGTCTAGGTTTCTTTTGGATTGAAAATGTCCGAATACAATCATTTGAAAATATTTGTATAGAAAGAAAGAAAGAAAGAAAGAAAGAAAGAAAGGTAGGGAAAGAGAAGGACTGATACAAATAAATAAAAGAAACAAGAAGGAAAGAGAGAAAGATTTAATGTAAGAAAGAAAGAAAGAAAGAAAGAAAGAAAGAAAGAAAGAAAGAAGGAAAGAAAGAAAGAAAGAAAAAAGAAAGATTGCATGACACAAGGAAAGAAGATAAAAGCAGAACGGAAGAAAGAAAGAAAGAAAGAAAGAAAGAAAGAAAGAAAGATAAATTGAATGACACAAAAAAGTCAAAAAAGAAAGAGTAAGTAACATAAGAAAAGGGAAATAGACAAGAAAGAAAGAGAGAAAGAAAGAGAGACAGATCGCATTGGAAATAAGGGAAACATCCACGATTAAAAGAAAGAAAGAAAGAAAGAAAGAGAGGGAGAAAGAAAAAGAAAGAAAAATGTAATAATTCAATGACGCAAAGTAAAAGAAGATAGGAAAAAGAAAAAAGAGGATAATGCATACTGTCAAAAAAACAAGAAACAAAAAAAAAAGAGAACAGGAAAAAAGTAAAAAGAATACAAAGAAAGTAAAAGGAAGATAGAATGAATTCCAGAAAAGAAAAAAACGTGAAAGAAAGAAAGAAAGGAGAATGATAGATAAAAAAGAAAGACCATGAAAGACAGAAAGAATGACAGAATTATAGATAGGATAGAACACAAAAAGAAAGAAAGATTGACCAACTGAATGAAAGAATGAATAGAAGCAGGAATGAAAGGGAAAAATATGGAGAATGACAAAATGAAGAAAAGAATGAAAAGCAAGTATTGATAGAAAGACATGATAACTAAATAACAGAAGGAAATATTGAATGAGAGAAAAAAAAAAAAATTACAATAAAATAACGAATAGTATATAGAAAGAAAAAAAGAATTGAATGACAAGAAAGCCAGAATTGATATTGAAACGATAAAATGGAAAAAAGGAAAAACGAAGAAAGACAGAATGTGAGAAGAAATACAAGTTGGGAAAGAAAGAAATGCAAGTTGGGAAAGTAAGAAAGAATTCGAAGAGTGTAAAATATAAAAATGAAGCAAAAAAAAGTAAAGATGGACGAAACATTGTGAAAAATATAGAAAATACTTATGAACCTTCAGAAAATGTTATCAAAATTGTGAGAATAAATGAAACAAGTTTTTCTGTGACCCATGTAGCATGTACGCCTAAGTACGCATGCGCGCACAGTCCTATTCCCTTGCATTAATTTCTGAGTAAGTTTTCATATTTAGTATCTGCCTATATTTCTGAGATGATGTATTATGTACACTATTTACATTATTCGGACTATTGTCCTCATCTTTGTCGCCATATTTATTACAACGTTTCGGCCTTTCAGTATCTGTCTATATTTCTGAGATGAGGTATTATGTACACTATTTACATTATTCGGTCTATTGTCCTCATCTTTGTCGCCATATTTATTACAACGTTTCGGCCTGTCAGTATCTGTCTATATTTCTGAGATTAGGTATTATGTACACTATTTACATTATTCGGACTATTGTCCTCATCTTTGTCGCCATATTTATTACAACGTTTCGGCCTTTCAGTACCTGTCTATATTTCTGTGATGAGGTATTATGTACACTATTTACATTATTCGGACTATCGTCCTCATCTTTGTCGCCATATTTATTACAACGTTTCGGCCTTTCAGTATCTGTCTATATTTCTGAGATGAGGTATTATGTACACTATTTACATTATTCGGACTATTGTCCTCATCTTTGTCGCCATATTTATTACAACGTTTCGGCCTTTCAGTATCTGTCTATATTTCTGAGACGAGGTATTATGTACACTATTTACATTATTCGGTCTATTGTCCTCATCTTTGTCGCCATATTTATTACAACGTTTCGGCCTTTCAGTATCTATCTATATTTCTGAGATGAGGTATTATGTACACTATTTACATTATTCGGACTATTGTCCTCATCTTTGTTGCCATGTTTATCACATCGTTTCAGGTGGTTAAATATCGGACTGAACCCTTTATTTCGCTCACTGTGGTAGACTGTTCTAGTTACACGGAAGTCAGTTAACAGTTATCTTCTGTCAATTCCCCTCTCCAAGTTCCAGGTATTGAACTTACACTCTTTGGGTTTGTCACTGGATCTAACTAACGCCTTTATCCACTGTGCCATTGTTCTTGAAGACATCTGTGTATGAATTCCTGAGTATTATAGACCTAATGTCTTCAGCAACCATTTTTTCGGGGCTCATATTGCAATTTTTGCTGTTATCATTGCATCTTTTGACCAGAGCTCATATTGAATTTTTTGTTGTTATAATCACCTTTCTCTGGCACTCCTTATTAATGGTTCCCATATTGTATTCATTTCCATATTTAATCTGCATTTATACAAAAATGGCTTAATTTTAAATGCGTCTCTATAGTAAAATCGTTTAAAATACTTTCTATCGTAGATAAAATATTCCGCATTTCTATAATAAAATTACTTATGATTGTATTTATTTTGATTTTAATTTTATTATAAATGGCGATACTGTTTGATATGTGCCTTGTTTATTTATTTTCTGTCTGTAAATGATCTCCTCACGATGAGCAATCATTTTTCCCGCCGTTACATGGAAGACACGGGCGAGATGAGAAGATGGGAAATCTACAATCTGTTAATGTTCTGGTCTCATAAGCAGCCAAGGCGAAGCCGGTAAACGATGCCGAACGAATAGGAAGAGTTCTTAAAACCAAAGTTAACAGCTGTTGAACAAACTCAAAGGCGGGTCAGGTTAACTGGTTTTATACCACCAGAGTTAGGCCACTCATGTGTAAAACAGACGCAAGTTTCACAAAAATCAAAGAATTCAACGAAAAAAGAACAAGCAAAAGAAACACCGAATGAAAGAAAGAAAGAATTCATTGCATTCTCTATTTTTCTTTCTTTCTTGTGCAATTCTTTATTTTCTTTCTTTCTTTTTTTTTCTTTCTTTCTTTCTTTCTTTCTTTCTTTCTTAGTTTGATTATTCTTCCTTTCTTTATTTCTAATTTTTCTTTATTCTTTTTCACTTGTTTGTTTGTTTTGCAATATCCGTAAATTATTGCACTTAATTGACTAGGATATACCCACATATACAGGGTGTCCCCAAAACTGAACCCAGTCTTGAAATGAAAATAAATATAGCGTTTATTAACTTGCAAACAACATTCATGGTCAAATTAAGAAATATTAATATGCATTGGTTTACAAAGAATTAAAAGAAATTAAATGTATTTGGTTTGAAAAAAAAAAAAAAAATAAAGAAGTTGTAGGAATTCAAGAGTTGAATACATTTTTGGGACACACACACTCTCTCTCTCACTCACTCTCTCTCTCTCTCTCTCTCTCTATATATATATATATATATATATATGTTATGGTCCAGGTTAGGACCAAGGAAGAACAACACGAGCACAAGAGTAGAAATAACGAAGGTATATTACACGAAATAATAATACAAGACGTGGAAGGTGTTAATATGACTGTCAGTCTGGATGGAGTGAACTACTATCGGCTCGACTCGATTCGGTATCTAGCCCCCCCCCCAACCAACGAGGGTTGCATGTGGCACAAGGCCGAGTTTAACGTGGGTTTCCCGAGCCCGTTGGCTCAGCCAAAAAATGCCCGTGGAAACTGTAAAAACAGAATCGTGTTGGTCAACCTCCCCGAACGAGGCTTTGCCCTTCGGCTAAGCCTCGTACGGCTTCCTCTCTGCTCAGAGGCAGAGAGTTCGACCGTCAAGCCGAGAAGCTCGGCTTGATTCGGTATCTAGCCCCCACCCCCACGAGGGTTGAATGTAGCACAAGGCCGAGTTTAATGTGGGTTTCCCGAGCCCGTAAGCTCGGCCAAAAATGCCCTAGAACCCGTATAAACGGCACCGGGTTGGTCAACCTCCCCGAACGAGACTCTGCCCTTCGGCGGAGCCTCGTCCTGGTACCTCTCTGCTCAGAGGCAGAGAGTTCGACCGTCAAGCCGAGAAGCTCGGCTTGATTCCGTATCTAGCCACCCTCCCACGAGGGTTGCATGTGGCACAAGGCCGGGTTTAACGGCTTGATTCGCCCCTCTCTCTTGAAAGCCGTAGTATACATAGTGTTAGGAAGAGTTAATTCTGTAGTTATAGGTAAGGACCCATGGCATACATACATATATATATATATATATATATATATATATATATATATATATATATATATATATATATAAGTTTGATAAAAAAAACATACGTATACGTATACATGCGTGTTTGCATGAAACAGCTAGTCGTGCTATCCACGTAGGCTATTATGCTTATTTATTAGTGTGTGTATATATATATATATATATATATATATATATATATATATATATATATATGTGTGTGTGTGTGTGTGTGTTTAGGCAGCATTTTTTCATTGATACATGTTTCATTAAATAATATCGACAAGTGTTGTCTATTTATTTTATGTAAATTCTTTTCATATCGCCTGATAAGCTTAATAACATTATCATTAAACGAAGAAAGAAAATCACAATATTAATACATATTTTTTAATCCATTCTAAGCATTCGGCTCACATAAGCCATTATCAAAGATGACAATTATATTACAATATATTAAGCAATACATGGACAAGAATGTGATGATAGTCTGTTTCTGTTTACATGGATGATTTCCAAGCAAAGACAAACTTGTGCATATAAGACGCTGGAAGCGAAAATAATACGGCAACTCATGACGTCACACAAGACCACACGAGAGTGAATTCGAGAAGTATTAAGTATGGGAAGCCGTTGCTATAAACCAATGGCTTCTGTTACCAATTATAGGCATTAAAGAAAATTTGTGGAGATTTCATAGTTTACTTTGTTCAGGTTAGGTTTCAACTTCACTACAAAAATATCCGCTTTGTTTTAACACTTCTGATGTCATATCAAATTTATTCTACATTCAATACCATCACTTGATTAGACACCAGAAGTGTTGAAATAAATTAGATATCTTTGTAATGATGTTATAACATTTTTATGTTATTATTTTTTAATAAATAATATTTGCTCTACTCTATATTGAGCACCCTTTTAAGAATAGTATTTTTGGTTATTAAAATTTCTTCCGTCTAAACCTATCCTATACTTGTATGTATATATATACATATATATATATATATATATATATATATATATATATATATATATATATATATTACGATAATAAAAAATTACTTATTTATAGATACAAGATTGATCAATAAAAGAAAAGTGTTTATTGTTCTAATATTAAAATTAAAGTTTGTTTTCAGTTGAATCGAGTATACCGTTTTTAGAATGTTACAGTTTTAATGGGGAAATTTTATTAATAGCTCTTTGTCTGAATTGTTATCAGTGATTAAGGAGTTGGGTCAAAAGTGCAGAAACCGAATCAGCTATCATAGTTTTATTTGCTTCGATTTGTACCCATGACCCGAAGGTCGCCAGGGCAACATACTAGAATGTCCTGTACAACATTTTTTTTGCCCAACCCTCTTCTATTTTCATGATTGATTACACTGAACTATCACGAACGATGTCTGAATATGTATTCTAAACAAAAAAAAACTTAAATATATGATTAAGCCATTAAAATAATTTCCGCCAGTATTTAACAAATTTATTTCCCAAAAAATAAACTACAATTCCATTTTATCTAATTATATCTTAGTCAGTTAAGCGTCATATGCAATATACACTTCGGCAATCATGTATCTTTCGATTGATGACTGACTAGGTAGAAGATATTCCCGCAGTAGGTTGCCGTTTCTTTATGCGATACACGATTGGTGGATCATGTCTCCTTCAATTTATGACTGACTAGGCAGGAGATATTGCTGCAGTAGGTTGTCGTTTCTTTCTTTGGTATACTGTTTGGCAAGCAAGGCTATTGGACCCAGTCTGTCCTGCTATTCAACCTACAACTTTTTTTAACATACGTTTTAGTTTTGACAAGCTTCAGGGAATTTATCCCGGGCAAAGAAAAGGCCATCAAAATGTGGTACAATTGACATTCATTTTGTAAGTCATATATATATATATATATATATATATATATATATATATATATATATATATATATATATATAAACTTCCTAAATAGACCACTCCTAATCTCCTCTTCACGAAAAAATGTTTTTCAGAAAACTCAAGCATATAAAACAAATATTGATTAACAATCATTTTCTCAACTACATTATTGATAGCCAAATAAGGTTATTCCTACAATAATACATATTCAGCGCAATAAAGTATTAATATATTTGACTTCAACCAGATATAACAATTATATAATATAATATAAAAGGTAACCGATAACATAATATGAAAGATATAACAATTATCAACAATCGACACTTCATGAACCAATGTATTTTCCCGTCGACCCGTGGAAACGCGTAAAACTTTCAATATACTGTAGAAAACTTTAAAACGGTATCACTCCATGCAAGACAATAAAGACTCTAAGACATAAGGGGTTACAGATCTCGCCAATTTAGTACTGCGCTTTCAAAAATTCTAGCGAATAGCTCATCCGAACAATTACCATGAAAGTATTTATAGAAAACACACAGAGGCAAACTTATAGCGTTGGGAAACTGACTGAAGCCGAGCTGCCAGATCGGGACCAATAATTCAAGGAATTCAAGATAATTAGCAGGGCCACTGGACTATATGTGGCAGCAATATTCTAAGCATGGACAGATGTTAGACTTATAGATATTATTACTTCATAATTAGCAATAACTGCCCGCCTATGAAATTCAAACTTCTGGCCACTATTATTGTTTATCATTTTCCTTGCCCCATACAAGACTGTGATTATTTTAATAAGCCAAAGGACACGGCTATCACTGACTCCATCGTTTAAACGACATTAATTGATAGCTTGGCAACCACATAAATGATCCTAGTTCGATAAGAAAACACTTAAACACTCATACAAAATTCTCTGCTACTATAAGGAAAATCTTTGTAGATAACACTGTCATTCTAAGAGTATTTAACTGTAAACATCGTTTAAAGATAATTGAAACCTTTTATATAAATCTTTTTTTTAAATCAAGTATCTAAATTAACTTTTGGAAATCGGGCAAGACGTGTTGGCGGTGTTTAAACATGGAATTATTATTGGTATTACAGTTTAGAATTACGACCATTTCTGTGAGTATAAATACATAAGATATACTAATAGCGAACTCCTAGAAATGGGTGAAAGATTAGCCGAAAGCGCTTAGAACAATAATCACTACGGAGAGTTTCTAAACTATATTCGTCCTCATAAAAAAAGAGAATTAACATTAGAAAAAACTGAACACGCACACACACACACACACACACACACACACACACACATATATATATATGCGCGTAGAAGGCGAACTTTAGATAGGACGAGTTAAAAAACATATAGCAAAAGTTCATGAATTCATCCTATACCTGTCGTATAAGACGACTACTTATTTATCATATAAATATGATGTTAGTGAAAATGTTTCTTACTGTGTTCTTAGAAATGTAAATTAAACAAAATAACTAAACCATAATCATGCTTTTTCTACACACGTCTATTAAAAGGCAAATCATTATTTTATTTACATTTCATCACGTGATCCCTCGCGAATACACCTTCTTCGTCTTCCTTATTTAAGTGCAATTACCGTAAAAGAATTTTTATTTGAAAAGTAAAGTTCCTATGTGATCCTAAATTATGTTATTATTTATCACTAAAATAATAATGAATTTTTAAAGAGAAATGAATATTATGTTATCCTATATCTGTAGTATAAGACGACTGTCTATTGATTATATAAAGATGATATTATTGGAAATGTTGTTAGTTATTGTATCCTTAGAAATTCAAAATAAACGAAATAACAAAAACAATTATATATCATGTTTTTCCAACACACGTCCCCTAAAATGAAACCATTGTTTTATTTACGTTTCATCACGTGATATTTTGCGAATATTCTTCTGATTCCTCTTCTTCCTCCTCTTATTTTCCTATATCCAAACAGTTACAGACTGGTGTACTAATGACTATTTACTTATACTTCATCGACAATTTAATGAGATATGAATATTATGTTATCCTAAATGTTATTGCTGGTTTAATTAATACTACCATGACGATTAATCAAAGTTTAGCAAAAGATAAAGCTTACTGTGATCGTAATAACAACTCGGCTTTTAAAAATAAATTCTATGTAAAATAAAAGCTCTTTTCAGCATTATAATATGGATCTTAATGATTTATCTACAAAAGTAAAATAAATACCGCATATTTCCATACATAAGGCGACCTTTAGATAAGACGAGGTTAAAAAATATAGCAAATTTCCATGAATTTATCCTCAATCTGTAGTATAAGGTGACTGCTTATTGATTATATAAAAGATGAGGTTATTAAAATGTTTTTTTTTTTTTACTGTAATCTTAGAAATTCAAAATAAACAAAATAACAAAACTAAATCTATGTTCTTTTCTATACATGGTCCCCCCCAAAAAAGGAAACTATTGTTTTTTTTTACATTTTACTCCGTGATCTCTTGTGAATACTGATTCTTCTTCTTCCTTATTTCCTATATCTAAACACTTACAAACAGCCTGGTGTACTAATGGCCATTTACTTATACTTCATCAACAATCACAAAATACTGCTAATAACTGTAAGATAATGTACGATAATAGTACTTTCCACTTGATGGGAAATGAATAGTTTTATAATATCCTAAATGTTTTAAATGCAACTACCATAAAAAGATTTTTATTTGAAAAATAAAGTTTGTATGTAATCCTAAATTATAATGAATATTGAATCAGAAATGAATATTATGTTATCCTAAATGTTATTACTGCCATAATTAACCCAACCATGATGATTAATCAAAGTTTAACGAAAGATAAATGTTGCTGTGAAGGCAATCATAACTTGATGTTTACATTTTTCAGTTGAGCTTGCATGCATACAACTTGATTTCATTGATATGGAATTATTCTTCAAATAGGCAGTTTATTATGAAGTTATGCCAATAATATATAAGGTAGAAATGGTTTTATTACTTTTATTATTAGTCTGATAATATGAATCTTTTCAAATATATTATTGATTATTGCACAGAGGCTGAAAGTAGCCTACTGACAAACATCATTCAAAATTTAAAGTTTCTTTTTCAGAATTGTTGTATAAGACAACCTCCAATTTTTAAAGGAGATTTTGGGGATTTAAAGGTCATCTTATATGCATTAATATATGGTATGTATTTTAAATATGATAATTGAAACGTTTTTCCTTTCTCTATTCTTTCAATTTAAAAATTATATAACTTTACAGCAGTGAGTTTTATATTTCATACAACCAGAGATTCACTAAAATAGGTTTTCCTAAGTATAAGACGACTCTCCATTTTTAAAGGTGATTTTTGTGATTTAAATGTCGTCTTATACGCGGAAATATACGGTAATTATAAAAAATTCTTTGACTGTTTCTTTCAGTGAAACGTATATAAAAGAAAGATTGCTGCTCAAATATACAATATATCTGTATGCGTCTGTATGTAGGTGTGCGCATGAGTGTACACACGCACACACACACTCACAATATATCGTTTGTAGTAAGACTGAGATAAGAAACTTGTTGTTATCGTCTGGTCGTCAATGCGTTGTTCTGCGTAAAACATCTCAAATGAACTTTATAAGTAAAAGATAAAAAGAAAGAAATCGATATAAACAACTAATAAATATAAATATAAAAATAAAAAAAAATCCAGTCAAATAAGAGAAGAAAACAAAATCACCGGCTGTCCGGTCGTTTCTATTGAAAAGCGTGATATCGTTTAGAAAATAGCAAATCTCCAATTTCCGACCAAACGCTAGGGGGCAGTGCCGTCATCAGCCTCTCTCTTCAGCTTTTGCACCCACTCCTCTCTCTTACATATGTGTCTTCTGCCACATAGCATTTTTTGTTTTTTGTCAGTGAAATTGTTGTAATGCCTCGTTCTACCTCAACGCCTCTTAGAAAACCGCCATGTTTCTACTTGCATGAACGATATCGATCATTTTCATCTTTAAACAAAAACCGTAAAGAAAAAAGAAATATTGTTCGTAAATATAGCGGTGATTTTTTTTAAATTCCCAGCAGAGAGGAGATCTGCCGCATGTTACAAAAGGTTTGGTAAGCGGCGTGTGTCATTCTTAGTAAAAGACTCAACTGTCCATTGGTGGCGGGCCTCAGGCTTGAGACTAAAATGTGCAGCTCTCAAACTCTAAATCAAATAAACATAATAGAAATTTATAAAGTTTATCTTAATACGGCACATGGCCAAAGAGAAGTCACCCAAATCTTTTTGGGGAGAATAACTTGCCTAGAAAATCAAAATTCGAAATCTTTCTGGAAGCCATTGGAAAATGCATATCCCACAGGTTTAAGCTGTTGCAATTTTCGTTTACGATAGAATTATGTCCTATATATATATATATATATATATATATATATATATATATATATATATATATAAATTCATGAATCATTCATACAAAAAACAAATACAGAGGTTTATTATTTAATTGGCGAGAATCCATCGTCGCCAACAATTCAAATAAGATACATAAACCCCGAACCTGTACATGAATGATATGATACTCGTTTACAAATTTCAGTTGCATAAGGTCTTTTTTATTTTTACAAGCTTTCGTCTGTTCCTACAGACATCCTCAGGTATGGAAATAGATTTTGTTCTTGTTTTTACTCTCAGTAATAAGAGGACAACGAAAGTAGAGATATAATCCGAAAAAATGCTGAGAAATGTGTTATTGCTTTGGAACGTGCAGTCGCAACGCTGAGTTTGAATTTAAATTTTAAGGCTGTGCGTTTTTGTACAAATATAGTAATAAATTAATTGCACCTTTATTGAAATATATATATATATAATGAACTGTCTACTCCGACATCCAGTGTAAATATATATATGGTCATTTCTTGTCATGGTAGAGGTTTTACTTTTCCCAGTGACCCCAAGAGCTAAGCCGTTTGCAGTTCCAACTCCTCTAAAGCCATCTATGGTGGTAAGGCCGAAGAGGAAGGACCATGCTGAACCCAGGAGAACCCAACGGGCGGAATAGGCAAAGATCTACATGATCTTAAAGGTCAAACCGGTGGAAGAGAGCAGTGTCAGTTGGGCTGGCGTAACAAAGGTGGATCATGACAGAGAAAGTATCCGACAGCCCGATGCAACAAGGTTTGTTAGATCTTGCCTGTCTCAACCTTCTTTTGAGCCGCCAGGGAGGCGCTTCTGGTCTAGTGTGTCTGCTTCTCCGTCGCGGAGAGTTATCTATTAAATGTAATTCACGCGAATGGTCGCGTCAAACTCTCTTCGATTCACTTTCATCTCCGCCCCCGCAACGGGGTGAGAGGAATAATAGAGAATAGGGATATATATATATATATATATATATATATATATATATATATATATACATATATATATATATATATATATATATTTTAACCCTTTTGTATCTGGTCCAGATGTGTATATATGGTCATGGTAGAGGGATTACTTTCCCCAGTGATCCCAAGAGAGAAGCCGTTTGGAGTTCCAAGATCGTGGAGGATCATCACAACGTTTCGGCCTTTTAGTATCTGTCTATATTTCTGAGATGAGGTATTATGTACACTATTTACATTATTCGGACTATTGTCCTCATCTTTGTCGCCATATTTATTACAAAATTTCTGAGATGAGGTTTTATGTAAGCTATTGTTCTCATCTTAGTTGCCATATTTAACATAACGTTTCAGTCGTTGTACGCTCCGGCCTTCTTCAGGTGGTTGGAATGTTGAACTGGACCCTTTATTTCGCTCGCTAGGGTAGACTGTTCTAGTTCCACGTGCTATGTCTAATGAATGTCAGTTATCAGTTATCTCCTGTTAATTCCCCTCTCCAAGTTCTCCTCTGCATTAACCAGGTATTGAATTCACAACTCTGTGTCCTGTCACTGACTCTAACCTTTGTGCCATGTGTCCTTAAGGACATTCTGGTCTGAATAACAAAGCATAATCCTCGAAAACCAAACGAATCAGATTCCATAATCAGCGATCGAACCCTAAACTATCACTATCACGATGAACTGATGTTCCCGCCAAAGAGACTCCGTGCCTGGAGCTTCTATTGGGACTAAACTGAGATATTAAGTAGAACTCGTACATTTGTTCATAGCCAAAGATGATGGAAATATACCCGATTCCCTGTGTCGCTCTAGTAAGGACCTGATTCCCCCACCCACTGAAATCATCTACCTTCAAAAGATCCAGATCCGGCCTAAAATGTAGTGCTATTGTCATATATGGGCGGTAGCTACCCAGTCCTCCCTTTCCAGTCTTGACAGAGTCCAAAAGCGTCTCCGCATCCTTGTGGGTGTATTTTCCATCCTACAACCACTTTGCCTACAGAACAAATGTCGCAAGCCACTCGCTATTTCGACGGAAAGTTCTCAGATGAACTATATTCCTTAGTTCCACCAGTTCTAAATTTCACGGCTAAGTAACATTCTTTTCTTAAAAATGTATTACTGGTAACATGTTTTTTAAAAAATTATATCACTGGTAATAATTTTTTCTTCAAAAATCCATTGCTGGCAATAATCCTTTACAAAAATGTATTGCTGGCATTAAAACCTATTTTTACACTTTTATAGTGTTTTGACTCCAGTTTGGGGGTTAACTATTTGCCCGTAGCTGGGACCCTAACAGGTACTACCACTCAGGGTCAGTGTGGACCTGGGAACACTAGCAATTAAGAGGTGGTTTTAAGCTCCTCAAAACCTCCTGATCAGAGGCCTTGCTGTTGCATGTAGTTTATCATCTTGCCCATGACGCTTGGAATATATATATATATATCTGTCAAGTCAAATTTCAGTGACGTGTGAAACAAAATCATGTGTTCAAACGCCACCTATTGAAAATCCTAGGAATTATGGGGATTTTCTAAGCGAAGATTAGATGTGGCACATGGCCGAAAGTATGGAGCACCCAATGAGGATCGAATTCATTTCTTCTAGGTTGTTAACACAACGACGAGGTGTCCAAAACACTAGGAATTATATAGGTCCTGTAGATTTCCCTGTGGAGTATAGGGCCACAAAGTCTTACAGCCGCATCACGTTGAAAAACCGGTTCTCATACGGTCACCGAAGTTAAGCAACATCATGGCTGGTTAGTACCTAAATGGGGAGCCGCTTGGAAATACCACTTGCGGTAAGCTTGGATATGCGGGTGGTGTAATGAATAATGGTTCGAAATTGTTAATCAGAGAGCCGAGTTCTAATTTCAGTCGCCTTCGTTATATTCACTTACGCACCGGTAAACTTTTGAAAACTATAAATCCCCCCCTTTGCTTCCAAGTAGGGGTTAATTAGGAAATGTTGTATCCCTAAAAACCATTATTATTATCTAAAAAGAAAAATATTACAAGTTAAAATATTTTCTGGCTTTAAAGAACCTGCAAATGCTTAATAAACTGTAGAAAAAGAATCAATAGATACACCAGCATGTATGTATTTACATTCTATATATACATGTAAAGAAACTATCGTGATCTCAAAGTGAGGGATCAGTTTATATATTGAGAGTAATATAGAATTGATCCCCCACTTTATATCCAAATAATTTCTTGTTTGTTTATCAATTAGATATGAATCCACCTCTTCTCCCCACAACTAAGGGTTAATTAATAAGAGTTGTATCACTAAACCATCAACGAATTAATCATAGAGCCACAACCTCCCCATACAAGGGGCACATTTCTTATTTGGTGGAATTGCAACCGACTTTGCATTGTGCGTTGTTCTCGAGAGTTGCGGTTCGGAGAAAATGATCTGTACATTGCGAAGTGTTTTTCTGTGTAAAAGTAAACAAGAGCGACGACTGGGAATTGAACTCGTTACGCCAAACCCAGTTCTTGCACCGATAAACCTTATGCTACACACACATCCGGTTCAAATGAGGCATAGCTATATTCCTTAAGGTTTCGACCCGAAAAAAATGTAAGCATAGGATCAGCTTCGATGCAAGAACTCCACCTTCAAAGACTAAAATCTTCAACTTCAAGTGAGCTCTCAACTTCTCCGAGATCTTAAAGTAGCAAATCGGTTTTGGACACTCAAACTAGAGATTGGTCTAAATTGTCTTTGAGGACAGAAGTGAGTGCGCATCCATTAGCGAAGAAGACATGCACTCAATTACCCTTACTGATACTTTAATTTACGTCTCCAAATTTTGATAGAAATTTAGCATAAAGAGACAACACCAACAGAGAAGGAAACGCGTGAGATTAACCATAAAAAAACAGAGAAATTAAGAGTCATGGATGAAGGAAAGAGGCAAAGAAAAGGAGGGAATGGAAAATGAAAGAGAAGAATGAAGAGGGGGAATGGTGGAAAGGATAAAATAAAATAAGTTGGAGGATGAAGAAGAAATAGAAGAGGAAAGCTAGGAGGGAGAAAGTAAAGCAGAGAAGAAGAATACGAAGAAGAAAAAGAAAAAGAGAAAAGAAAAAGAAAAGAATTAGAAAAGAAGAAGAGGAAGAAAAAAAGAAGAGAAAAACAGGAAGAAGAAAAGAAGAAAAAAGAAGAATAAAAACAAGAAAAGAAGAAGGAGGAAAAGAAGAAGAGAAAAAGAAGAACAAAAAGAAGAAGAAAAGAAGAGAAGAAGTAAAAGAAGTAAGGAAGAAGGAAAGAAGAAGAGAAAAAGAAGAACAAAAGTATTAGAAAAGAAAAGAAAAAGAAAGAAAAGAAGAGAAAAAGAAGAAGGGCAAAAAGGAGAAAAGAAGTAGCAAAAGAAGTAAAGAAGAAGAAAGGAAGAGAAAAAGAACAACAAAAAGTAGAAGAAAAGAAAATAAAAAAGAAGAAAAAGAAGACGACGTAAAGAAGAGGAAGAAGGACAAAAGAACAAAAAAAGAAAAGAACAAAAAGAAAAAGAGGATGAAAAGATGAAGCCAAAGAAAAAAGAAGTGAAAGAAAAGAAGATAAAAGAAAAAAGAAGAAGAAGAAGAAATAATAAAAGAGTAGAAGAGTAAAGAAAAAGAAGTAGAGAAAAGGCTTGAAAAAGAAAAAAAGAAAAAGAGAATATTGAAGGGAGAATGATGAAGCGAAAGAGGAAGAAGATGAAGAAGTGAATAAAGATTTATAGGGATTAACTATAAACGAAGATTAAGTGGCGTATAACGTCGCAAGTATGGGACACCCAGTGAGGATCAAACTCAATACTCAGTCTGAATTGATCTAATAAGACAACCTTACAACCATTACATCACGTCGAGGTACCTAGTGATATGCAAACCATGGCCTAGATGTGGCTCAAAACGGGAAGAATTGAGCACTCGGTGAGGTTCGCAGTTACTATTTAACCGCAATAGATCGAGCGAAACAAGCATGCTAACTATTAAACCACGTCGGGGTACCCTTAGCAAATACATTTTTATCGTGTTATTTTTTTGAAATATATTAAATACTCTAAATCTTTGGTCCGTTCTGTTATAACAGGATATCCGGTTGCTCGCTTCCGGTAGGAAAATGTTGTTTTGCTTAGGGATTTTGAAAAAAAAAATGTTTCTGTTAACTGGACTCTTTCAAATATTGAAGCGGTTACCTGGAATAAGAAAAAAGTTTATGCCTGCTTTTACATCGTTGGATGTCCTGAAGAGTTCTCACTCTAACCTCCTTCCTAAAATAATTTCTATCAATTTTATATATATATATATATATATATATATATATATATATATATATATATATAATTTGATTCTAAAAGTTTTTAATTTTCTTTTATTTGCATACTTATTTTATTTTATTTTTTTTTATTTAGGTTTTTAAGGGTTTTTTAGTCGGACCGTTACTGATTTAGCACTTCCTCAGACAAGAAATCCCACGCACTGACAGACACACACACACACACACACACACACACACATATATATATATATATATATATATATATATATATATATATATGAGTATGTGTGTGTGTATACTACAGTTGAAAAGTTTGAAGCCGAGAATTAGCATGAGATGAACTTGATTGAAAATCTTAAAAAAATGAAAAAGTTGAAAAAAGAATAGAATCAATTATCAAACTTATACTTGCTCTTGTATATAAACACAAGTAACAAAATAAATCCTACATTTGCCTTGATAAAGTCCCCCATTGGATGAAAGGCGTCAGCTAACAATAGCTTTTCTTTTTGTCTATTCATATATATCCAAAACACAAAGGCCGAAGCACAGATTCATCATTAATTTGTATATGTATATATATATATATATATATATATATATATATATATATATATATATATATATATATATATATATCATTAACCATGGTTTCAACTATAATAGGTATCATCAGGAAGTACCTACAGCTTATTGGCTGTTGACGACTAATATATAGTCAGTCACTACTTAGGAGGAGGAAGAGTATGAGGAAAAAATTATTCTAATCTTCCTAGTATATATATATATATATATATATATATATATATATATATATATATATATATATGAACATTGAACAATCAGTCCCCTCCACCTACTCAGACAACAAATTATATAATCGTTTTTTTCTGTTTTTTTTTTTGTTTTTTTAGTTTAGTCATTTCACCCCAGGCAAGGCAATAAAGCCACTAGGACCCAAGGGTGTTCGAGGATATGAAAAAAAAACTATTCGAAAAATAGGACAATAAAAATTGGAATTAAGAAAACACAAAATAATTATTAAGATGACATTTCAATTTTTTATGATCAAACTAGACTTGAAAGCAAGAATCTAGAAGAAACTTCCACACACGACAAGTGCGATAGAAGAAACTTTTGGCATAGAACGTACGGTTATATTTCAACTATAAAATGATGAGTTTCTTGGTTGGTTTTCTTTAGCTGCATATCAATCTCTATGGATATTTTTAATCATTTCACTCCAGGCAAGCCACTAAGACGCAAGGCGTTACTTACTGTTAGAGAATATGAGAAAAAAAACTACAATTAAGGATAGAGGTCATTAAATGGACAAGAATTAAGAAGAGAGTTTGACAAGCGACACGTGAGACAGAAGAAACTCTTAGCATAGAACTTACGGTTACATCTAGCCAATTTAACTGTAAAATAATGAGACCTAGCTGTTAATCTAGTACTGCGCTTAAATTCATAAAGTCTAGAAACCATAGCGGAACGTTTATCAGAACAATCACCGTGAAATTATTTATAATAAAGGCACATGGAAGCTATGTTACGGCGTTAAGATTGGGACATTAACCGAGATACCAGGTCAGGATCAATAACATTGCAGATTATTCTTTGTATTTTATCAAGAATCTCTCAATATATAGCAGGATCACCAGACCAGATACAAAGCTGAATGGTAAACTCATAAATATGTAAAATAGAGTCTGTCGAGAAAAATTGCCTAGTGCGACATAGTGAACAAAATTTCTTAGCTGTAGACTTAACAATTGATTCAGTATATTATTTACATTTGATGTGAACTGAAAACGTTAATGCGAGAAAACATAGTGGGTTACTCACCTTTAACGAGCGTCTTTATCAACTGTGTGTAGCAGTAACATGTTGAATATAATTTACGGTCAGTTCCCGTATACTGGGACGCTTGTTTTTGAAAAAAAAATCCATTGCTACAACGGATAAATAAAAAAAATAATAATAATTATAACAGAGCGCGTTCACGCATGTTTTTTTTTTTTAAATCACCATCATAACAAAATGCTGATTTTATCACAGTTACAATAAGTTTTTCTTTGTAATTTACCCCTGAGATCTTGGAGGAGATCGAAAGTACTTGGGTAGGAAAAAACTACGGCGCTTTCCTTTATAAATTTCACCGTAACAACAAGAAACTGATTAGAGAACTGGAAAGGATCAGTATAAAAATAGACATACTATGTATATTATTCAATCACACACATATGTATAAAAGGTGTTTCATTAAGACGGATTATGTATAAGGGTGTATCCTTAAGACGGACTGAAATCAGCAGTAAATAAATCTGTGTTATTGGTTGAAATTTATTTATTTCTCTATTGGTTCCTGTTATGGCAATTATGTGTGAAAAATAATATCGCCCAAATGTCCGCCAAATCTGAAAGAAAAAGAAAAAAAAATCATTAGACGCTTAAACTTAATTCACATTTTAAATCAGTCCAAGTTATTGGAACACCCTTCATATATATATATATATATATATATATATATATATATATATATATATATATATATATATATATAATTGTATAAATTCGCCGATTTATCTTTTCGAGTTGCTAATAGATATCGTCGTGAAAACTCTTGGATCCCATTCACCCTCTCCTTCGTTAAAAACTACTGCCGTCAGGCTATAACCCCGGGGAAAATTAAAGTATCAATATTTACATTGAATTCGAAGCTCTTCATCTTGGAAGGAACCAAAAAAAAAAAACAAAGAGATAAATTTTCAAATTCAACAAGGTGGCCTTGTATTTTCTTGGACATGAACTCGGAAATCTATCCCACTGTATCTTTTGTTTATATGTCAGTCATTAAAAAAGCGATCTGACTGTTATTTATTTATTTTCTTTTTTTCATTTTTGTCATCTCCGTGTACACAAGCGTTATGTGTACATGTAGGTATAGATCTATATTTAACCGTTCATTTGTATACGCTTTTTGTCTACATCTCTCTATCGTTCTATGTTTAAATACTGGCACCATTTGTTGAAGTGACTGCCTCCATCTGGCAAATTAAATCTTTCTCTTTCACTTTCTGTCAAAATAAGAGAAAGAGACCTTTTTTAGTCTTTAAAAGCTAACGACCAGATTCCCTTGATGAGAACGAAACTTTCCTTTTTCTTTCTTTATACACGTTAATCGACTAAAGTTTCACACTTTAGATTTACGCCTTCCCACAATGCATTGCAACAAACTTTCTAAACGTTTGCAAATTGTGAACAGATATTTATAAACCCACATAGGGTGACTGGTAGAAATGTTGATAGTACAGAATAATTTATTTCAGTAATATATTTTACTTTTTCACATACGGGCTTTA
This sequence comes from Acanthosepion lycidas, assembly GCA_963932145.1. Taxonomy (NCBI): domain Eukaryota; kingdom Metazoa; phylum Mollusca; class Cephalopoda; order Sepiida; family Sepiidae; genus Acanthosepion; species Acanthosepion lycidas. Next base: position 3,243,450 of record OZ010603.1, read on the forward strand.
TATAAAGTACACACGAGGGTGGATTAAAATTATCTTTTTCTTAAAAACTATTTATTATGTTGGTGCAAAAATAATGTCGTTTTCTCACATATGTTACCATGTGAGAAAACGACATTGTTTTTACACCAACCTAATATTAATCCATTATGCCTTCACAGCATTGAAGCTACACTTATTAAATCATTATATTTATCTATCTATCTATCTATCTATCTATCTATCTATCTATCTATCTATCTATCTATCTATCTCTCTATCTATCTATCTATCTATCTTATCCCTGTCTATCTATCTATCTATCTATCTATCTATCTATCTATCTATCTTATCCCTGTCTGTCTATCTATTTATCTATCTATCTATCTTATCTCTCTGTCTCTATTATCTATGTCTATGTCTGTCTACCTATCTATTATTTCTCTGTTTATCTGTCTATCTATCTAAGTATCTATTACAATTTCGATCTACACCTTCCCGCAATGCATTGCAACAAACTTTCTAAACGTTTGCAAGTTGCGAACAGATATTTATAAACCGACATAGAGTCATTGGGAGAAATGTTGATAGTACAGAATAATGTATTTCAATAATATTTTTTTTTTTTAATTTTCAGACTGTATACATACGAGGACACACTAATATTATTTTATTTTACATATTGATTGATTAGTTTTCTACAGTTTATCAACCTTTTACAGGTTATTTAAAGCCAGAAAATAATTTGAGTAACTATTCTTTATTATAATAATTTAATAATAGACTCTTACTAATTAACCCATAGCTAGGGGAGAAGTGTGACATTCATACAAGACTATTTTGTGCGTAAGTTTATATAACGAACCAAACTAGAATTAGAACTCGGTTCTTCGATTAACAATTCCTAGCCGTTATCCATTACACCACCCGCACATATACGCTTACGGCAACTCGTATTCCCAAGCAGTCACCCAGCTAGATACAGACCAAGCTAACGTTGCCTAACTTCGGTGATCCAACTGCAACTGATGTTTCAACGTGATATATCCGTAAGCTTTACAGACTTCTAATTCAAACATTATTTCTTTTTGAAGACTATTCATTAATCCACTATACTTATTCTGAAAAGTTTTCGAATATTGCTGGTCGAATTCTCATTTTCTTTACGATTTAAAGTATTGCAACCTCTAGACTTTATTTTAATTCATATCTCCATCAGGTTAAGCTTCATGTCTTCTTTTCTCCGTATACTGTGACAATTTTGCGTATAGTTCGTATTTTGTTGAATTCAGAAGAAAAATTGTAAATTTTCCAGCATATTTCAGTGAAATTTTCACTTGACAAAATTATAGTCCACAATTACAATTTAGATTTACTACAGATCAAAAATGTGAGGCCATTCTTACTTAAGACACTGCAGATATTTTTTCCTGATTGCTATTCTCCACTGTTCGGCATTCAAGGTTTTCTTTATCTGGGACAGCTTAACACCCGAGTATATTTTCTTCATAAATGAATACATAAAAGGCCAAAATAGCTACTTCAACTTGGTGTCATGAGGAGCAAGCTTGTCTCACTAGATCAGTTACGACAGAATAGTGAGTTGGATCCTCACTGTGCGTTCCATACTTGTGCTACGTCTAATATACGTATAAGTCTGTTTTGTGCCATGCGATAAATGACTGACGTGGCAGATTTTTTCCTGCCATTTCATTCTGCGGTAAACCAGTTGCCGTCCATGGCTATAGAACCCGGTCTGTCCTGCTATTTACCCATACCTTTTCAAAGTGTATTAGCACGTAAGTGAATGTAATAAATTCGACTGGCGTTCGAACTCGGCTCTCCGATTCCTCAGTCCAATCCGCTATCTATTACTCCACCATGCCTCCAAACATACATATAGCCAATAATAAAAGGTCAAAATTTGTGACAGGGAGAGGGCTGGTCTTCATTTGTAATTAAGTTTGTCACAATCACTGACCCAATTATTCGACAATATTCCATTCACTGGAATTTCATTCTTAGTTACCAATCACCAGAATACCCCAATTTATCTATGAATCCCGAATTATTCCTTATTTTTATTAGTTCAATTCACCCCATGCAAGGCAGTAAAGCCGCTGACATACAATGGGCTACTGAGTGTCAAAGAATGGAAAGATTGTTAAGAAACTAGGACAAGAGAAGATTAACCAGGAAAACTTACAATAACGATTGACATTAGATTTATATTTTTGAAGATCAAAGTTGGCTGAAAAGCGTAGAGCCGTAAGAGTGATCTACAAGCGAAAACTGCGAGGAAAGAAACTGTTAGCATAGAACTTACGGTTGCATCTTGCCAATTCAACTATAAATTGATGAGATCTTGTTGCCCATCTAGTACTGAGCTTAGATTCATAAAGCCTAGCTACCTCAGCGAAAAGCTCATATGAACGATTAACATGAAAGCATTTATAGAAAATGTAAAGAAAAACAACTTTACGACGGTGTAAAAGCGACTGAAGCCGAGACTTCAAGTCAGGACCAATGTACAATTGTCGGTTGGCAGGCATGATAACAAGTTTTAAAAATCTAAAGCTTCATAGATGTATTTACAATATTATAAATCAGGGATCGACAACCTTTTGCTAATTATGTGCCGACTTAGGCTTTTAAAATCATTCAATGTGCCAAAAGTATACGTATTTTTATACAAGTCAAGGTCAGTATACCTGTTCTACAATATATTTTATATATTAGGTTGGTGCAAAAATAATATTGTTTTTTATTGTTAAAAAAATACGTCAAAAAACGATATTATTTTTGCACCAACCTATAAGTAATATATATATAGTATATATAAATTAGTATATATCAAAATTGAAACAGTTAAATATCTTCTTTGATCATGCCATCCATTTTTCCAGCAATCTTAGCAATGGATCGTATATCTGAGTTAAGGTCAGTGGTGAATTTGTGCCCCAATGGTCAAAATCAGGAATCGATAACATTTTGTTAATTATCTGCTGACTTTGGGTTTTAAAATGATTCAGTGTGCCAACAGCATACAACAGCATATTTTTATATAAGTCAAGGTCAATATAAATGTTCTACAATATATTTTATATAGTAATAATTATAGTATATATACTTTAGTATATATTAAAATTGAAAAAGCTAAATATCTTCTTTGCTTTGCAGGAGTTATTGGTTCGGACTTCGTGATGTCATTTGCGGCTGAGTGCCATTGGAAATTGCTTGGCGTGCTCCGTGTGGCACTCGTGCTGTAGGTTGCAGACCCCTGATCTAGAGAGTTCTGGCTTACGGAAAGAAAGTCACTTGATCGTCTATAGATGTCGAATGATCAGAGACAATCTTCACTTGATGTTTCTGAAATGATAAAATACTTTATTACTTATATGATGCTGGCTTTGCCAGGGGTCGAAAAGAAACTGATTGGCAGTCACATCATGAGTCAATATGGTCAAAATCAGGAATCGGCATCATTTTGTTAATTATCTGCCGACTTTGGGTTTTAAAATCATTCAGTGTGCCAACAGCATACGTATTTTTATACAAGTCAAGGTCAATATACCTTCTACAATATATTTTATATAGTAATATATACAATAATATGTAAACCACATTAATAGAAATAAACTATTTTTAAAAGTTTTTTTTTAAAGTTTTTATTATTAATGAGAGCCTTGCCTTTGAATGGTCATAGCATTAATAAAAGACTCACGTTTATAGAAAGGTTTCCTTCTCTGTTAGTTGATGTCCCTATTAGCGGTGATCTTAGAAGGTGAAACAAGCAGGCAGTCCAACGAGTGAACAGTTTTGAAACAACTAAATATCTTCTTTGCATTGTAGTAGTTATTGGTTAGGACTTCGTGATTTAATTTGCGGATGCATGTCATTGGAAATTGCTTGACGTGCTACGTGTAGCACGCGTGCCATAGGTTACCGAACCCTGCTATAAATTATATATAATAACAAAACAATATAATATTAGAATCCATCATCCCCAATCTTAACTGTTGCAGAGATTTCAGTTAACTTGACAAAAAATTATGCGGAATTAGTTAATACTGGACTCATCACGTCCAACAGACACTCATAAAATCATGAAGAAACTCAGCCATAACAAGAGAACTAAGCCTACTGTCACCAAACAAAGGAACATAAGAGACATTAAACTAAAGAAAGGATAAAAATAAACGGTCTAATAAACATATATATCCTAGCTAAGTTAACATAAGGGAATACATTTAAATAGAACGTTCTTTTTGAACAGCCTTTTTCTTTCATTTTATGTGCCGTGCCCCTTCAGGACGTAGGCAATAATGGCTCTCCACTTCTCCCTATTCCTTGTTTAAGCCCGCCATGTATGTCATGCGTTGCTTTCCCTTTGTCTCACTTTCCTTCTGCTCGACTTATGAGTATCAGATTCTTCAGGCCCTCCTTTCTCATTATGTGTCCCAGACATTTCAGCTGCCTCTTCCTGGTGTTAAGTATAAAGTTCCTCCTTGTTTGCATCCTCTCCAAAACCTCACAGTTGCTCACACGCTCGGTCCATGATATCCTTAGCATCCTTCTGTAGAACCATGCCTCCGTTGCCACGAGTCTCTTCTTTTATTTTTGAGGAGACCGTCCATCATTCGCTGCCGTAAAGGAGGACAGATGTCACGTAGCAGCTCAGTAATATTTTTTTTACCAAAGAAATCCTCCTGTCTCGCAATACTCTGCCTTGCTTTTGGAATGCATCCTTGACGATCCCAATCCGTCTTCGGATCTCAGCGTCGCAACTTCCGTCCTCCGTCAAAACACTTGCCAGATATTTAAACTTCCGCACATGCTTGATTTTAGTGTTCTCGACTTGCAACTCTACTTACCGTAAATTTCGGTGTACAATTCGAGTTTTCTAGACTAAGAAAATATATATATATATATATTACATGAATCATTCACACAAAAAATAGATTAGTAAAGTTAATGATATAAATGGCAAAAAACATCTTCGCAAACAAATTTATTAAAGTTACATTAACCCACGAACCTCTCGATGAATGTTATGATCCTTGTTTTTAATAACTTCAAGTTGTATAAGATCTTTTTTATTTTGCTAGTACTTTCAGCTGTACATTCAGCCATCCTCAGGCATGGAAATTAATTTGTTTTTTAATAGATCCAGGTAATAGCGGACACAAAAAAATAAATATGAAACGATGTGTTATTGTTAAAGAATGGAAACTTATGGAGCGTGCAGCCCCAACGCTAAGGTTGAATTTTTTGAAAATTTAAGAGAGTGCGTTTTTTGACTAATATGGTAATTTGAGAATTTTTTTATTGTAGGAGTTTTTTTCAGTCGATGTGGCATGAACTAAATTGTTCAAAAAATAGAGTAATGTCTGAGCGATTATCCCGAAAATTTGCACGTCGGATCAGTTCTTTTTAAATCAAGTATGAGGTACACCACATATTTGATATATATATGTGTGTGTGTGTGTGTGCGTGTGTGTGTGTGTGTATCTATGTGTGTGAGAGAAAGAGAGAGACGGAGAGACTTCCCTTACTGCATGTATCTTTCAGTAAGCCAACACAAATCTGGTACGACGCTGCAGTAGAAAGCTTATCAACCCAAGAGGTACCTCGCAACACTAGCCAGGTGAATGATACGTCATCTTTATTGAGGCATTTCAACCCGGACCCCTGAGGCCATCGACTATGATCGCATCTTTGGGCTACCCATTACGCAAATGAACATACGTTCTGCCTTCTTACAATTGATAGTTACTCCTCTCTTTTGGGGGGGCTCTCAGTTACAAACCATTGACACACCGGTTTCTGTACGTATACCAAAGTTAAGCAACGTCGAACCTGGCCAATGGGTTCGTTGGAAAAGGTATGAATCCAGCTATGGATTAATTAGTAGGAAACCATTTGAAAAGTATATATGAATCTTTCTTCCCCAGCTTTGATAATTATATTATAAAAATGTAAATTTAAACTTTCAAAGTATTTTCTTTTTGCTTGGAGGTTCACTTTTTGCCGCTAGCTGGGACACCTAACAGGTGCTACCACCTCGGGTCAGGGTGTACCAGGGAACAGCAATTAAAACATGAATCACTAAATCATTATTATCCCAAAAATAAAAAAAATTACAGTCTAAAAACATTTTCTGGCTTTAAATAACCCGCAAAGGGTTGATAAACCGTAGAAAACGAATCAATCTATCAATGAAATACTGATTAGCTACACATGCGGCTTTTTAGATTTATTTACATTCTCTGAAATATAAATATATACAAACAATCGTAGCCACAAAATGATGGATCAGTTTATATAATGATTGTAATATAGAACTGATCCCCCTCTTTATATCCTTATTATAATTTCCTGTCTGTCTATCAAATTCAGAAACGGTATGAATCCACCTGATCTCCACCACCCCACCAACCAAGTAAGACTTGTATAAATGAAACCATTATTACCTCCAAAAACAAAAATGTAAAATCTAAAAATAATTTCTGGCTTTAAATAACCTGTTTTTTTCTTATCTGGGTCTTCATTCAATACTGTGTTTGCATATCTTATATTACGATTGTGCTCACCGATATTAAATCCTGGTAGGAATTGTAGTTGTCTTAGGATTGCCTTACTTTAAAGTTTGGATAAATCTGTTTAAAGCCCCTTTTCTATTTTTGTGAACTTGTTCATTTTGTTTTCTATGAGGATGCAGGCGATTTTTTTTTTCATAGTATAATTTCTGGGTTATTTAGGGTTTGTTTAAAAATTCTTGACTTGATTGTTTCAAATGATACAGCCGGCGTTTTCTCGGCTCCGCCAGCTGGCCAAGATCTGCTTTCTCTATCTAGAAAGTATTAACTTTCTTTTATCAATTCATCGTCACTAGTTATATGACCGCAAAAGTACAGTAGAATGAAATAAACAATCAAAAAAAAAAATCCTGTCCCCTTAAATTGGTGCAGGAATCTTGGGTTCGGTGGGGACGGTGCCACATGCCACAATTCTGTCTTTAAAATAGACTGATTCTAAAGAACTGCAAAAGAAGAAATAGGACAACCGCAAAATGAAAACAAATAAATACGAAATAAAAAAAAAGTAAATAAAAGAGCTATGGTAAAGAATAAAACCAGAAATATGAGAAATAAAGAGACTTAAAATTCGTTTCTTCCTAGTGTTGTCTGGACTGTTGCATTTTTTTCTATTCTTTGACTTTCCATTTGAGCTTTCTTACAAACCTGACCCATTAATGCCGACCATAAAATCCGGTATGAATTCAAAAATAAATCAAAGTATTATTGCGTTGGACTTCTCAATGTTTACGCCCACGAATCTTGGCCATTAAAAGCAGGATTTCAGCGAAGAATCCAAGAATTAGATATGAGATAACTTTGTTATTAAGTATCCACCATTTTAGTAGTAGAAGATCTGCCAAGAAACCATAAATATTGTAAGAATCTGGACGTAATATTTACCGAGTAACATCTAGCTATCTTTTTCCCACACACACACACACACACACACACACACACACACACACATATATATATATATATATATATATATATATATATATATGCGCGCGCGTGTGTGTGTTTATGTGTATGTGTGTATATACAAATGTGAGAAAAAACAGATGGAGTAAAAATCCACTGGTCGTAGCATTTACTTTTTAAAAAGTGCTCAATACAAAATCGGGCAATATATTATTATTATTATTATAGTTTTATTTACATTATTCGGAGTATTGTCCTCATCTTTGTCGCCATATTTATTACAACATTTCCAGAGCTCATATTGCAACTTTTTTTGTTTTTATTATCGCTTTTCTCTGGTACTCCTTATTATTGGTTCCCATATTGTATTCATTTCGATGCTTGCTCGGCTCAGGAGATTTTTGTGACCTAGCATATGTGCTGATTCCTTAAGTTTACGAATTTTCTAATGGTGTTCCTTGTCTATGATCTCAACCTGATCCCACAGGGGGCGGTGATCTCCCTTCACTCTCCTTATGTGGTCAGCCACGGCTGATTTTTCCACTTCCCCTCGTGTTACAGATTTCTGGTTTTCTTGAAGCCTTACCTTACCTGTCTCCCCTTTATATTCCTTTCCGCAGCTGCACGGGATAGCGTACACACAGTCTTTAGTCATGTTCGCCTCTATAGGGGGGGGGTCCTACTCGGGAGAGATATCTGCGAAGTGTCGTCAAGCTTTTGAAGGTTGTCCTGATGTTATATGGACCGCAGATCTTTTGTATTTTCTCTGATAACCCCTTCACATAAAGCAGGCAGAATGTTTTCTGAGTGTTGTTGTCCTCCTCTTGTACCCACCTATCCCAGTTTTTGGGGGCTGCTGCCATGTACCCAGAGTAGTTGTTACGTTGTAGGCTACTACTTATACTGACCAATTCTTTATCTAATGTCTCTGGGTCACCACTTATAGTTTTATTATAAGAGATTATAATAAAAACATTGCGAAATCGCTACTCAAATGCTTCCATGTTTCAATACTATATGCGTACCTCTTCAGGTTATGGCAAACAACTGGTGATTAAAGGATTTTTAAGGAAATTTAAAATGAAAGTGTTACCTTTTTTCCGAAAATTAAAGTGTGGGGAGTGGAAAATAAGGTCAGAATTAAAATTGACTTAAGTGTATTAATCAAGACATAACTATAAATTAGATAGATAGATAGATAGGAACAGACTGTAGATAGATAGATAGATAGATAGATAGATAGATAGATAGATAGATAGATAGATATTAAAACTCCCACTTGCCAGACACACACACACATAATTACGTATGAACATTACATTTGATGCCCACTTAGACATACAAGTATCTTCACAAACTTACATACACATAAAATTATCTACGGTTTTAATGCACATGATATATGACTGACCAATGAAAACTGATCCAAACAAAATTGAAAATGCCAGTGTTTTCTGTCATTTTGTCTGTTGTCTCTTGATCTCTGAAGAAACTTTAATAAAAGTGAAATATATTAGATTGATTTAACTTTCCTATTTGTTCTTTATTTTATCATCTTGTCGGATTCCGATCCATATTTGATCTTTATTTAATATTTAAGATATATAGATAGATAGGTAGGAACAGTCTGGGAGATAGATAGGTAGGAACAGACTACATACACACACACACACACACACACACATATATATATATATATATATATATATATATATATATATATATACGTGTGTGTGTGGTATTTAGGCAGAAGATTCTCTTTGATTGAATAGATTATATACATTATGTATACGTGTGTGTAGATAGATAATTAATACATAAATAGATATGAACAGACTGTAGATAGATAGGAACAGACTAACATAGATAGATAGATAGATAGATAGATAGATAGATAGATAGATAGATAGATAGATAGATAGATAGATAGATAGTTTTTGCTACATAAATGACAGAGATAAATAGATAGAAACAAACTAAGATAGACAGGAACAGACTCAGATAGATAGATAGATAGATAGATAGATAGATAGATAGATAGATAGATGGATGGTGTGCAGTCTTGAAAATGAAATCCTGAGATCAAACGGCTAATAAAGTATTTGGGATTTTCTAAAATTCTTTTATTAGTCTTTATTGTTTTTTGTTAACTGATTTGCGCGCTAATCGTTGAAGAGGATTTGCGACAAGTGCTTACCTTTCATAAGATGCGGCCGCGGCTGACTGATGCTTTTTGACTTCGCTCATGTGTTGTCGTTCTGCACTTTTAAGAAACTATGCCGCGAATTTAATACGCCACACGAACAAACTTAAAAGTCACGCACAGACGAAGATTTCTCGAGTTAATCATATGTCAGACATAACTTAGATTGTGTTAAGATGCCTCCATCTTCCGCTTGATTCAAACTTGGCACTTCTCTCAGTGCTTCTCTTCACCTCACACTCTCTCATACTCTCTGTCTATAATTCTTTTCTCTCATTATTTAACTACCCTACCCTCTCTCTATCTCCCTCCCCCCTCTCTCTTCCTTCTAGTCTCTCATTGCATTTTCTCTATAACTTCCCGTTCTCTCTCTACGCTACCCTTTGGCTATCAATTCTTACTCTCTGTATCTTCCTATCCCTCTCTTTCTCTCTCTCCTTGTCTCTCTGCTACCCTTGTCTCTCATTCTTTTCTCTGTTTCCTTCACCCCTCATTCCTTTCTATCTATCTATCTATCTATCTATCTATCTATGTCTCATTCTCGGCTACTATCTGGCTATTATTGCTTTCTCTCTGTATCTTCCTCCCCCTCTCTCTGCTACCCTTTTCTATCATCTCTTTATCTTTCCATGTATGTATCTCTGCCTCTTTTCTTTCATTTCCCCCATTCCCTATCGACGTCACCTGATCTTTCTCTCATATTTCTATCTCTTTCCTTTTTCGCACCCTCTTTTCACATCTCTTTTCTCTTTCTTTTCTTTTGTCTTTCCCACTCTTCATTTCTATCACCGTTTCTCTCTCTCTCTCTTCATTTCTCTTACTTTTAGGTTTCTTTTTACTTTCTGCTCCTTTCTTTCATGTTTTTTTTCTCTTTTCTTCCTTTCCTACTCCCTCTCTCTCTCTCTCTCTCTATTCCTTCATCTCCGATGCTTGATCTATCTTTCACTATCTCTCGCTTGTTTCATAGCTCTTTTTGACCCCCTTTTTTCTTCTCCCCACTACCGTACATCTATCGTCTACCATTGCTTTCTCTTTTCAAATATATATATATATATATATATATATATATATATATATATATATCCTATTCTCTACTTACCTCATCTTTTCTCTTTTTCTCTCGCTCCTTTCGTCTCTCTCTCTCTCTATTTTTTTTTCTTTCCCTTCATCTTTCTTGCTTCATCTCTGTCTTCTTTCTTCTCTCTTTTCTCTCCCTCCTTTCATAGTCCTCTCTATCCCTCTCTATCTATTTTTTTCTTTCCCTTCATCTTTCTTGCTTCTTCCCCCTTTTCCTTTTTGTCTCTTTTTCTCTATTTCACTCCTTAGGATTGCGTATATTGTATTTTTTTACTGTCTCTTTTCATTTCTCTCTCTCTCTCTCTCTTTCTCGTTGTGTTTCTCTCTCTCTAATTTTCTATCTCCATCTCTTATTTATTTCTCGTCTTTCCATTTTCTTCTTCTCTCTTTCCTTCAATGTTTCCACATCCTTCAGTAACAATATCTCCACTAATTTCTCTGATTCATGAATTACCCAGACTGCTTCATTGCCCCTGAAGTTCCGGCGGCCTGGTGGCGGGGTGGTTATTGTTACGCAAAAGACACTTAAAATTCCGACAGAGGTTTTTTTTTTCAAATTACCATCGCATTAATTACGTACGAAAAATGCATGAATCCAACTATTTCCTCTCTTACGTGGCCATGTAAGCCATGAATTATTTTCAACCAGGCAGCCCCCTTTCCCGAAGCCGAAACGTTGCAAGCCGGTCGCTACACCATCGCTATGTCCAGATACATACCTTTGTTGCACCAGCTCCAAAAGTCCAAGCATTTACAGCTAGAATCAGCTACGTCAAGTGCACAAATTCATTCTCTTTGTATTCCATTTGTGAGGAGGAAGTTAAATCCAGGCAGATTCTTCTTGGGAACTGCTGTTTTGCCGAAACAAAGACCCAAGGGGATGCTTCCCCGACCACGACAACTGAGTCAGTTTCTTTCAGACTAGAATCATTCTATCACGCATTCACCTCCCGATGCCTTGATCTATTCCCCGTCCTTCTCTTCATCCTTTCCTCTTTCATGCCTCTTTAACCTTGGCCCCGCTTTCTGTAGCCCCTTGTGTGTTGGTTTAAAAAAAAAAAAAAACATTTAAGAGAATTTATCTTTTTGAATTCCACGTAGAAAGAAACAAAACCCACCCCACAAAAAAAAAAAAAGAAATAAAAATAGCTTTACATTCTGCTTAATCTTTGGTTCCACAAGTTCAGACCTTCATATCTTGGACCTACCAGGCTGCATACACTGAGTCAACAAATCTTCATGCTCTTCGAATTCTAGACTCCTGAGAGGATGCTTCCTCGATCACTACAATCTAAGTCCAGGGTAAACCATTATCTATTCTACATGTCCTCATGAAATATACTTAGTTCCGCCTCTTACATCCCTACAACCACCACATTCACAAAACCTCTAGTTTGAGTGTCTCTTAGGCCTCGTATTGTGATAAGTAGTGGATAGAACTCTCCTAGACTTGTTTGGTAGCCGTTCGAGAAGAACATAGTCTCTGAATTCAAAACCATGGAAAAACACGAGTCTTTGCATATATTAAAGAAAGCTGTGGAGATCCATCACTGCGTGCGAGGATTAACAAATCATAATTTCTCACTCTCACTTTATCTTACCTCGCTCTGACTTTTTTCCAAATTCAATCTCTCATTTGCTTCCTCACTCTTAAACCCAAGTTTTTTTCTCTGAGTCACCCTCGACTTCTCTCTCTCTCTCTCTCTCTCTCTCTCTCTCTCTCTCTCTCTCTCTCTCTCTCTCTCTCATCCCCAGTCTGTGTCATTATCTCATTCTCACACTCATTTTTCTCCGACTCTCAATTGCTACTTTCTCTTTCTCTCTCTTCTCTCTCTCTCTCTCCTGAAGTTACTTTCTTAATCTCCCTCCCACTCGTACTCTGTAACTGTCTCTCATTCTTTCTCTCTCTCCTTTCCCAACTCACTTTTTGTCACTCTCTTTTTTAATTATTATATTCTCTCTTAATCTCTCTTTCAGTCTCCCCCATTTTCTCTTGCTATAAAACTTCGAGCATACTAAAAAGATTATTACAAAACTTAACGATGCCTTGTGGTACTTCCTGTCTGGCTGTGTTAATAGTGTATCGGTATTTGGGTGTGGGACCACTTCAAAAATTCTGGAGGTATTTTGGGGCTTCCTGGTCGAGGAGTCACCTTGAAATTCTTTCTTTCAGACATATTTCGAAAATTCTACGACGAGTACCGAAACAATTTGCAGACGAGAGAGAAAAATATATCACAGGGAAACATTTTGTACATTCTTCGTCTTCTATGTGCCGTTTTCTTCCAGGACGTTGGCGATTATGGCTCTCCCCTATTTCTTGTCCATTGTAACACTTAGTAAAATTGGTCATTATTAAATCCATTGCTAGGTCAGCTGCTAAGAAAGTTGGTTCAGTGTGTCGTGCGAGAGAATATTTCTCTCCGGAATCTATGTTCTTTTCTTTTTATGTGCCGTATCCCGTATGTGACGTAGGCGATCATGGCTCTCCGCTTCCTCCTATCCCTTGTAGTTCTCAGTAAGTTTCGTCCGTCTGCCACCTCCCTCGGACCACGTTATATCACCCACTTCCTTAAACCCGCCAGGTATGTCATGCGTTGCTATCAATTGTATCACACTCTCTCTATTCGACCTCTGAGTATCAGATTCTTCACGCCCTCCTTTCTCATTATGTGTCCCAGAAATTTCCGCTGCCTCTTCCTGATGTTAAGTATAAGAATCTATGTTAAACACCTATAAATCTACCACTGATCCATACTTAAAATATTGCTGTCACATATGTCCGGTGCTTTTTTACCTTGAGCTCCTTGATAAAATCCAAAGAAGAATCAGCGATATTATTGGTCCTGCTCTGGCAGCTCGGCTTCATTTACTTTATCACCGACTCAAGGCTGCCTCTTTGTGTCACTTGTATAAATACTTTTATGGCAATTGTTCGGATGAGTTCTTCACCATGATCGGCTTTTTGAATTTAAGTGCAGTACTAGACTGGCATCAAGATTTACGTCATCAGTTTACAGTTGAATGTGACCGTAAGTTCTACACTAACTGTTTCTTTTCTTTCACTGGTCGCTTGTGGAACTTCATACCCGGTTCCAGACTTTCCAGTCAACTTTAACCCTTTGAACCCTGACCAACGCTTTACAGGTGGCAGAGAAAATGACGTAATGCCCAGCCACCGGTTGAACGGTGGGTAAACACTTGCGTCGTGTTTTGCTATTGGTTGTCTTATTTTGGAGAGCCAATCAGAAAAGCGGTAATATTCTGATGTCATCGAACTTTATACCAACATGTCCGTGCCTTTTCATTGTGTTTTGTGCATGTGTTTTGTTTAAAAAAAATCGTTTTTACCATAAAGCGTGCAGAATCTCAACCAGGACTGACAGGGAAGCAATCACAGACAAATCGTGCGAGTATAGAATTCTAAACAGCGCAGAAAACAATCGAATTATGACTCGGTAGCTCAGACAGAAGGGTTAAAATTATTCAGGAATGCGGTGCTCAAAGGCTTAATCGGCAAAATATTAGATGCAATGTCAATCGCTATCTACTGTCCTTCTAATAACTCTTTCTTCTTCCCGCTCATTATTAATGTTTCTGTTCCTAATTCTTCCACACCCAGTAACCCCTTGTATTTTAGTGGCTTTTCTCCCTTGCAAAAAATTAAATGTAATCTCAATCGCTATCTATTGTCCTCCTGATTACTCTTTCCTCTCCCAGTTCATTATTAATGTTTCTATTCATAATTTTTCCACACTCAGTAATCACTTGTGTCTTAGTGGCTTTATTGCCTTACTTGGAGAACTCCCTTCCGGCTCCATATTTTCAAGCCAACTTTAATCTGCAAAAATTTAAATGCAATGCCAATCGCCATCTACTGTTGTCCTGATTACTCTTTCGTCTTCTCGCTCATTATTAATGTTTCTGTTCCAAATTCTTCCATATTCTGTGACCCCTTGTGTCTTAATAAATTTAATGGCTGATGCCGATTAAAAACAATTCTTCTAAATCCAGTCCTGCTATCCATTTCTACAAGTTCCTTAGGTAAGATATTCGCTGTTTCCCTCTTACTTTCAGTTTGTTTTGTGAGTGTCACATTTTCCAAGCTCTTTTTCCTCTTTACGCGCCCCAGAAATTTCAACTTTCACCCACTGATCTAGAATATAGACTGAGAGAGGAAAATTTTGAATATGTAAGAATTAAATATTACAGGGAGGGGCCCCAGAACTTTAGAAATACCAAATTGGGGCGTGGCACAAAATCGGTAAAGGTGGGGGAGGATCTAATAACTGTTGAAAACCAGAGATTAACAATGTTATTGAGTGAGAGAATTTCTACATTGGAGATATCAAAGGAGCTTTGCAGAGATTATCGAACGGTTGAGGGTTGCTGAAAATATAATTAAGGCGAGAACTAGAAGCAAAAGAAAAGGATTTAAGAACTTGTCTAAGGGAATTATAGGAAAACGAACACTTTTGACCTTTGAACAAGCTGGAATTGAGGAATTTAAGGACAGAAGTTGTAGAATAATTAAGTAATCGAAAATCTGTCAAGAAATCTCCCAGGTAAAATCTTTTCAGTAAAGCAAATATGTAAAGCTTCAACACTGAGCCAAGAAATACCAAAAACGACTTTTGTAAAGCATTTTCACGGATGGATCTCGAGGGATACTCGAAGGACCTGATTTTATCCGATGCAGATGTGGCTCAAAGAAAGCAACAAGGAGGTGACAGTGTGATGATATGGACTGGAATTGTCTAGCAAACCATTATTAGACAATACAATGTTGTTGAAAGAGTTAAAGTGAACAGTGCCAAGCTATTGTGATTTCATGAACAAAATTTCTTTGAATGGTACAAGTCTAAGCCTCGCATATTTAAACGTGTGTATTTATGTACCACGATGCTCCTTCTTGTGTATCTAAGGTCACCGACGAAATTTTTGAGCATAAAAGATTTACAGCAGAGAAGATAATGGAATGGCCACCATCAAGTCCAGATCTGAATCCCATCGAAAATCTATGGTCAGTTTTGAAGATGGAATTATAGGAAGGTGGCAAGCTACATGATAGCAAAACAGGTCTATGCACGACAATTAAAAATTCTATTATTTTGAAGAATAGTCATTATATTAAGATGTAAATGCTTCAAAGATTTAACATATATGTTTGGCATTTGTTCTATTATTAATATTGATCAAATATTGATGATTCTATTCCTGATAAAGTTTATTAGTTAATTTGAAAATCGTGTTGACCAGTGTTGGTCAACACGATTTTTGGTGGCAAGAAAACAAAACAGATTTTTACTTAATTTAATGGTGCTGATTCTGAAAATGACCTTAGATTTTCACGGTTAGCTACCATTTTTGCTGTACTGAAATTGTTCATTTTTTGAAAAAAAAAAAGGTCAATTTACGATTTTGGCTGATAGCAAAAAAATTAGTGAATAAAATATCGTAGAAACCCATCAATTTTCAGGTAGGCCAGGCAATTCATGTCAGTTACTTGAAATAAAATATTTTTATAAGAAAAATGTTTTTTTCAGTTAAACATTTTAAAATAGATATACCGAATTTTTCCGATTTATCGCCAAAATTCAAATTAACTAATAAACTTTATCAGGAATACACTTTCGAAAACCTGATAATTAAGGTGACATCAATAACATGAAACTCTAAAATCTTCAATTTGATATTCATGAATTTATCCCAACAATTTTATCCCTTCTCTACGGAAGGAATCCAAAAACATTGAGAGCATTTTGCTTTCACAGTTGGAAAGAAATTCTAACTAAAGACATCCCAATTGAAAATGCACCTATTCCGTTGGACATGATACTCCTAGAGTATCAAAAGGGACTTAAATAACATTGGACATGACAGACAATCAAGAAAGAGACAAATTTTGCCATAGTTCATATGTTAATGACGGTTTTATTTCTGTTGTTAGTTTATTAAATGATTTGATGAAAATATTTGTTGGCCTTTGTATATTCACTCGGGTTATTTTTAAAGACTTAGGGTCTAATTGCTATTGCAAAAATAGTATTTCCCAATAAACGGAGCAATATTTGTTGGTTTAAATACGAATTGAGAGGTTTCAACGATTTTATTTTAAGAAATATTGCCATCGGTCAATATCATCAAATAAAAAAATTGTTTTTTTTTCCAAAAATGAGACATTTCAGTACAGCAAAAACAGTAACTAAAAAATAAAAAGTAAGGTTATTTTCAGATTGAGCGCCCTCAAATTAGCTACAGAAAAAAAGAAAAGATGATTGGTGTCTCAATAGCATTTCATTTTTTTTTTTTTTTTTTTGCTGACCATTGCTATCTGTTTAAGCAGTGTGAAACATAAATAGTTAGAAATCTATCTCGGTGGACGAAATAAAGGTTTTCGGTTCGAAATTCCAATGTACATCACCTGAAGAATACCGGAGCGTACTGCGGGTGAAACGTCGGGAATATGACAATAAAGACGAGAACAACAGTCAGAACCATGTACAATAACACAAATAGTTATAATATCTCATCTCAGAAATATAGATTGTCAATCATTTTGTTTATTATATGTAGCATTATTTTTACTTAATTCTATTTTCTGTTAAATGAACTGCTTCTCAAAGCACAAAGGATAATTGTCTCCATCATTTTAATATAATGCTGTCCTAATAACAGACCGAAACTCTGTATGCGCTTTCAGTGTGCGACTATAAAAGCCAGACATTTACACAAGCCGCTGTCAATTTTCAAAAGGTCAAGTGTTATTCGATACTTATTGTAACATCTGAAGATTAGATTTCAATTTTTATACCACTCCCTATTCAAATGATTAGCTAAAAGTAATCATAATTATTCATTCACTAACAAAGACACCTGGCGTTGCACGAGCTAACCCATTGTCCTTTGCCTCCCCTCTGCGCTATACAGTCTTCAATGATTTGCGGCTTTCAATTTATTTACATCATTATTGCTTTAAATTGCGAAATTATTCACTTATTTGTTTTTAATTTTGGGAATTGATGCACTACTTAATAAGGTTTAGTAGATAGTATATATTATTTGATATAAGGTACGTTATAATATACTTTATGATATCTAGTCCTTCCTTCATTTGACATCAGTCGAGATCATAGAATCCAGAATCGATTTTGTAATTTTTCAAGAAAGAAAAATGAAAAACAATAAACCTTAGCAAATTAAACCAATTCCATGAGAATGGCATCACAGTCTCAGACTTTCTTGGAAATCGTCCTCTTAAAAATCAGAATAAGACACTCATTTATTGTTCACTCGTTTCTCCTAAAAAAAAAGAACATCTTCCATAATGTGTAACCGTTGTCTTCTGTTTTCTTAATTCCTGTTCTTTTATTGTTCTCTCTTCTTAATAATGTTTTTTTTTTCTCTCTTATTCTTTCTGACTCAGTAACCCCTTGGGTTTTAATTTCTTTATTGCCTTGTTTGGAGAAAAAATTAAAAAACATCAGAATAGAAAAAATATATTTAACGTCTAACACGTAAAATGCTTCTAACAATAATGAAAAATTAGTCAAATATGCTATAATTTTGATGGTTAAACGAATATTAATGTTGTAGAGATGAACACACCTCTCCAGAATAGAGCTTGGAATCTTCCAGGTCCATATTAATCAATGATCTGTGAGGCATTGTAATATTTTGGGGAGGCATGCGTAAGATGTGCATCCTTCGGCTTACTATATTAACAGAATAAGAGGGCAATTCGAGAATGAATTATTAACAGTGAATAATTTTCTCGTGGACTCAAATTTCATTTTGCATTATTATTTCATGATTAAAATGATTAAAGTATATTACAGAATAAACTTTCATTCAAATATTTTATATTTCTGCCTTTCAGTTCTCTATTATATGTTTTCAAAATATATATATTTAACTGTCTTTTTGGTTTTTAAATTTTCTCTTTCATGGACGCCATGATCTTTGAAGGCTTGTTTAGAGATCAAGATAATGGCCTTTTAACCTTCTTTCACGTGAATTGCTGTAAGAATTTGAATATTCCAGGGGAAGCCACCAGAATTTTAGAAATACCAAAGTGGGGCCTGAACCCAAATCAGTTGGGAACTACTGTACTGGATCCTGATATGTTAAAAATGACAGCATCACACACACACACACACACACACACACACACACATATATATATATATATATATATATATATATATATATATATATATATATATATATATATATATATATATGGAGAGAGAGAGAGAGAGAGAGAGAGAATTAATAGAAAAGGTTTGTCACTTAGCTGATTGATGTCACCTTCAGTATCCCAACTCCAGAATTTCAAAGATGGATCCATTGGAAATCACTTGTGGGACGTCTCAGTAATTGACTGCTTATACTTCACAATATTTTTTTCTTTGTGTGCGTTTATGCCCGTATGTGTGTACGTACAATATATTGGGTTCATTTGACATCTTTTCTTTCAATATATATTCACTTCTTAAGCTTTTTACTTCTTTTCTTGCAACTGTAACTAATTTGACTTTTGTTAATGGCCTTTTAAGCTTCCGTCACGGGAACTGCAGTAAAATTTTGAATATGTAAAAATCAAATATTACAACGAGGGTCACCGGAATTTTCGTCATACCAAAGTGGGACATGGCCCAAAATCTGTTGGGAAGACTAAAACCAAAAAAATGTCAGGAAAGAGATCGAACTTATCTGTTTACTATCGATTTCAGCAACACTACGTCGGCTCAAAGCGACAATTTTATTTCTTGATTCAGTGGAATAAAGGTATAAAAATTAATAACCCTTATCTGTTGGGTTTGAATGATTCGTTTTCTACGGGTTATCAACCTTTTGCAGGTTATTTAACGCCAGAAAAATATTTGACTGTAAGAATTTTTTTGTCGATAATAATTATTTACTGATCCCAGTTTTACTAATTGAAACCATAGTTGGGAAGGAAAGAGGTGGGTTCATGCCTTTAGTCAATAGTATTTGCGCGAATCCAACGGGAATTGGAACTCGGCTCTCCGATTAACAATTCCGGGCCATTATCCATTACACGATTCAAAACTTCAGTTACAGCACCTTGTATTCCCAAGTGGTTACCCATCTAGGTACTGATCAGACTCGACGTTGCTTAACTTCGGCGATCATTCGAAAACCGGTGTTTCAAAGTGAGAGAAGAAGGAGGATTCATTCGCTTTAGTTTTTATTTTTATATTTTTTTATTTTATTTGGCAGCTGTTGTTTTGATTTTATCAATACTTTGGTTTGTTAAATATATTTTTTCGGTTTATACGTGATTTTATAGATACAATTTATTTAAGCAAATAAACAGTTTTTTTTTAATTAAATTGTATTAATTACATTTACCGGTTTGAATATTCAAGACTTTTCTTAGGAAATATGCCTTCTCCGACAGGCATCAAACACGTATTCCTATACGGAAACCGTCATTTGATCTGACGTGCTATACCATTTAGGTACAGAGAAGCATCTGGTTAGCAAAGTCCAAATTAATGTTTCTAAATATACAATCTTCAACGATTTTTTTCGATCGATCATATATGCTCACGAAATAATTGTCGGACTTAATCCATTTCATTCACTTACGTGCTAATACCCTCGGAAAAGGTGTGACTCCAATTCTTCCCCCAGCTACGGGTAAATAGCAGGATAGTCTGGGTTCTCTAGCCTTGGATATCAATTGATCTATCAGAAAAAATAGCAACCTAGTGCGGGAAAAAATCTGCCACGTCACGTATGGCACATAACTGACTGATATATATATATATATATATATATATATATATATATATATATATATATATTGAGACAAGTTTATATGAATAATTTACACATGTTCTGTCTACTTATTTTGAATGGCATCTTTTCATATTCATGGATAAGCTTTTTGGGGTCGTTATTGAAGGACGAGAGAAAATCGCCGCGTTGATAAATATTATTAGATTGGTGCAAAAAAAAATGTCGTATTTTGACGTTCAACTTCAAAAGATCATAACTCCTTTCATAATAAACTTTATTAATCGAAATAAGAACCATTAGAATCGACTCATTTTTGCCAACGAGAAACAAGTTTATTTATCCCATTGGCATAGAAATCCGGAGTTCTGGAAGCGATGAAGTCATTGAAGGCCGATTCAGCATCATCTCGTAGCCCAATTCATTCAGCTTCTGCAGGGTCAGTTGAGCAACATGCGGGCGAGCGTTGTCATGGAGGAGAATTGGTCCCTTCATATTGACCAGTCTCGGGCACATACGCTTCTAGTGCATTTCGTCAATTTGTCGGCAGTACTTCTCCGCCGTAATCGTTTCGCCCGGATTCAAGAAGCTGTGATGGATGAGACCGGCCACAGACCACCAAACAGTCACCATAACCTTTATTTGGTGCAATTTCGGCTTCGGGAAGTGATGTGGAGCTTCTCCGGCATCCAACCACTGTGCCGAACGTCGCCGGTTGTCGTAGAGGATCCACTTCTCACCACACGTCACAATCCGCTCGATAAATGGGTCGTTTTTGTTGCGCAGAAGGAGAGTAGAAGACACCTCAAAACGACGATTTTTTTGATTATCGTTCAATTCATGCGGCACCCATTTATCCAACTTTTTTGACTTCCCTATTTGCTTTAAATGGCGAACGACTGTTGAGTGGGCGACCTCGAGTTCAACAGCAACTTCTCGTGTGGTTTTGCGAGGAACGGCTTCAATTAAGGCTTTCAAATGTTCGTTATCAACCGCAGTCGGCCGGCCGCGACCGTCTTCATCTTCGAGGCTCTCGTCACCATTGCGAAATTTCTTGAACAACCGTTGTGCCACACGTTCGTTAGTGGTTCCTGGGACAAACGCATCATTGATATCACGAGCTTTTCGGCCTAGTTTGAACTGGAACAAGAAAATCGTGCGGATTTGAATTTTGTCCATGCTGTCGAAAAGCCTGCAAAAAAATGAATGAAGAGATTGAGAACGGTATCGAATAACACGATTCGATAGAGTGAAAAACGCGCTTCAAAATGATATATAACATGGCTATATACATCAATGAATTAATTCAGAAATCATATATAAAAGTAACCTATGTGAGAAAACGACATTATGTTTGCACCAACTTAATACTTTTATTCCAAGTACTTTCGATATAGCACAATGTCATTACCAGGGTATTGTTTATTGAAGACGAATATTGTATTATTCATTATTGTCGAAGACAAAATTTTCGAGTTCATCATAAAGTTAAATTTCTTACTTGTGAAGTGAAGAACGCCGAATCAGTGCGTGGTCGCTAACACTTCATAAAGGGAGGTAAATAAGTATGCAAGTGGAGAGTTTTTCCGAAATAAGTAGTAAATAATACAAAAAAATGTTAGTGAAAAACTTGGCATTTCAAGTTATTTATTGTACACATCTTAAAACATTTATACAGTATTCATAATTAATTTTATTAAAGTTTCGTTTCAGGTTTTTAATATAGATTCGAGAGTATCTAGCTTATGTTTATTCTTTTCCTGAAGTATTTTCGCCAAGAAATTTTCTGAATTGCGAATGTGGACAGTTATGTTGTTGCAAATGTTTGGAAATGTTGGACACATTATTCAAATAAAAACTTAGATTACGAGACAACATTATTGTAGTGTGCCCAACATATACATATCATCTGTTTAACATCTTTGTACAGAGGATACATAAACAACACTGATTCTAGGCAAATATTGAATTTGTTTCTTTTGTTTTAGACTATATCAATCTTTTCAGTGTCATTTAAATAACGAAATCAATCGTTTTCATAGACAAGAGATAGACATTAGTCCATTTCTGCACGAGAGGCAAAATGGTAGACATAGGTACACAAAACACGTGGCAACTTTTGTAAGCTACTCTACACGGGAATGCAATTCTTGGCTCTAACCAATATGGGAACATTGGCAGATATGCCGAAGAACGACACTTTGATATATAGTAGAGTCTACACATCTTCAGACTCTATGACTGTATGTAAATAATCGATCTCAACTTTTGACGGGTAATAAATAATTATACGCAAAATGAGAAAATGAAATTTAAGACAAAGAATAAAAATAAAAAATCAGTTGACACGAGATTGCAAAAGAGAATTTTCACATCTTCAAATAGTACACGATTGACTTAGCAAATGCAATGCCACCCGGCGGTGTCATTGCAAGAGACATAAAACGGGAAATTAGTACTTTTACTAAATCATAATTTCCATTCTACTTCCGCTTGTTACACTGAACGCCATTTTATTGCCTGACCCATAGACGTAACGCAAGTCTACCCTGTTATTGCATACCAAACATTAAATTCGCAAGGCTGAACCTTCCCAAATATTTACGTTTGTTGACACACATTTTAATTGATATTATTTATTTAACGTTAAATTATTTTTTGACACATTAACTTATTTTTGAGCCAAGACAAATCTTTAATTAAAAACGCATATAAAAAGAAGAAAAAAATAAATTAAAAGTAGAATTAATAATTAATGGTTAATTAAATATACTAAAGTGACTGAATGTACCAGTTTGGAAAATAGTAGGAATATTAATATAACATTGCTAATGTGTTGTAAGGTTAATCGTGGATGAAGTCTATCGCCATGACTAGAACAAACTTAGCTTGGTCTATCAAAAATCCACAGAACTAACATGGCTTGGTCTATCAGAAGCCTATAGGACTAACTTAGATTGGTCTAGCAAAAGTCCACAGAACTAACTTAGTTTGCTCTATCAGAAGCTCATTGGTCTAACTTAGCTTAGTCTATCAAAAGTCCACAGAACTAACTTAGCTTGGACTATCAAAAGTCCACAGAACTAACTTAGCTTGGTCTATCAGAAGCTCACAGGAATAACCTAGCTTGGCTCTAGCAGAAGCCCACAGGACTAACTAAGCCTGGTCTATCAGAAGCTCAGAGGACTAACTTAGCTTGACTCTATGAGAAGCCCACAGGACTTAATTAGCTTGGTCTATCAAAAGTCCGCAGAAATAACTTAGCTTGGTCTATCAGAATCTTACAGGAATAACTTAGCTTGGCTCTATCAGAAGCCTACAGGACTAACTTAGCTTGGTCTATCAAAAGTGAACAGAACTAACTTAGCTTGGCTCTAAAAGAAGTCGACAGGATTAACTTAACTTGCTCTATCAAATGTCCACAGAACTAACTAAGCATGGAATATCAGAAACTCACAGGAATACCTTACCTTGGCTCTATCAGAAGCCCACAGAACTAACTTAGCTTACTCTATCAGAAGCTCACAGGAATAACTTAGCTTAGTCTATCAAAATTCCACAGAATTAACTTAGATTGGATATATCGGAAGCCCAATGTAATAACTTGTCTTGGTTTATCCAAAGTCCACAGAACTAACTTAGCTTGGTCTATCAGAAGCTCACAGGACTAACTTTGCTTGGTCGATCAAAAGTCAACAGTACTAAGCTTGGTCTATCAGAATCTCACAGGACTAAATTCGATTGGCACTATCAGAATCTTACATGAATAAATTAGCTGGGCTCTATGTAAAGCCATAGGACTAACTAAGCTCGGCCTATCAGAAGCTCACAGGAATAACTTAGCTTGGTCTATCAAAATTTCACAGAACTAACTTAGTTTGGCTCTATCAGAAGCTAACATGACTAACTTTGCTTGGACTAACAAAAGACCTCAGAACTAACTTACCTTGGTCTATCAGAATCTTACAGGACTAAATTAGCTTGGTCTATCAAAAGTAC
Source organism: Acanthosepion lycidas (assembly GCA_963932145.1). NCBI lineage: Eukaryota > Metazoa > Mollusca > Cephalopoda > Sepiida > Sepiidae > Acanthosepion > Acanthosepion lycidas. The sequence continues at coordinate 3,267,975 of OZ010603.1, forward strand.
ACAGAAATAACTAACCTTGGTCTATCAGAAGCTCAAATGTCGAACTTAGCCTTGTCTATCAAATGTCTGCAGTACTAACTTAGCTTGGTCGATCCTTACCTCACAGGACTAACATATCTTCGCCTAACAGAAGCTCACAGGACTAACTTAATTTGGTCTATCATAGCTCCACAGAACTAACTTAGATTGGTGTGTCAGAATCTTAGAGGACTAACTTAGCTTGGCTCTATCAGAAGCCCACAGCTATAACGTAGCTTGGTCTATCAACAGTTCACAGGACTAACTTAGCTTGGCTCTATCAGACGCCCACAGGACTAACTTAGCTTGGTCTATCAAAAGTCCACAGGTCTATCTAGGATTGGTCTATGAAAAGCCCACAGAGCTAACTAAGCTTGGTGTATCCTAAGCTCACAGGACTAACTTAACTTGGTCTATCAAAAGTCCACACAACTAACTAAGCTTGGTCTATCAGAAGCTCGCAGGACTGACAGCTGGTCTATCAGAAGTCCACAGGTCTGACTTCGCTTGGTCTATCAGAATCTCACAGGACTAATTTAGCTTGGCTCTATCTGAAGCCCACTGGAGTAACTTAGCTTGGTCTCTCAAAATCTTGGTCTATAAATAGTCCACAGAACTAAGCTTTGCTCTATCAGAAGCTCGCCGGACTAACTCAACTAAGCTTGGTCCATCAGAAGCTCACAGGGCCAACATAGCTTCGTCTATCATTAGCTCACAGGACTAACTTAGCTTGGTCTATCAAATGTCCACAGAACTAACTTAGCTTGGCTCTATCAGAAGCCCACAGGGCTAACTTAGCTTGGTCTATCATAAGCTCACTGGACTAACTTAGCTGGGCTCCATCAGAAGCCCACAGGACTAACATGCAAAAGATTTTCGTACTCTCTTCTTTTATTGGGATTTGTAGGTAAGCTTCACTAAGATCTATTTTTGAAAATATCTTACTGCCGTTGAGCTTTGTAAATACCTCCTCTGGGCTCGGTAGTGGGTAATGGTGGTCTTTTATTGCCTTGTTGAGTCCCGTCGAATAATCTGGCAATAGGCGAATTTTTCCTGACTTCTTTTTTACGTAAACCACCGGCGCAGGCCACTCACTAAACTCTGTTTTAGATAGAATCCCAGTTTGTTCAAGTCTCTCCAATTCTTTGTCTATTTTTTCTATAGTAGCAAACGGTACATTTCGCTTCTTTCTAAAAATTGGTTGGACGTTTTCTTTTAATTCTATTTTGGCCTTAAATTTGTTGCATCGTCCCAACCCGCTTGAAAATACCTCAGGAAATTGCTTGTATAATTCTTCCTTCAATTTTATGGTATCTGATGGTTCAAACTCTAACTTTTTGCAAAACGAGTTGATAGGTAGGTCCCAAACGTTGAATTTCTGCATCCAGTCGATACCTACTAAATTTTCAGTATCTTTCATGACGTATATCTTAAGTTTTTTTGTTTTGCCGTGAAATTTAACATTCACTATTATTTCTCCCTTAAATTCTATTCGTTTGCCTGTAACCGACTTGGCAATTTTTTGAGTGTGTAACATGGTAGGTCTGTTGAGTTTTTTCCATGTCTCTAAGTTGATTGTCGTGAGGTCGGAACCCGAATCCAGTTGTAATTTAATCTTTTTGCTTAAAATTTCGAGTTCTACATATTTCCTTACATTGGTGTTGTCATCATTATTCATCCTTGTAGCTCTTATTCTATTAGTATCTTTTCTATTTCTACATTGGGATGCCTTGTGGCCTTTTTTCCACATTCATGACAGTTTTTATATCTGAAGCGGCAATCTTTGTTCCAATGTAATCCTCCACATCGATAACATGCTGATGGAGGGGGCTTATATTTGTTTCGATATTCGTCATAATTTGTCCTGTATGTTGTACTTTTTCTCTTATAAAATTTTATTTTTCTTGCCGGGAAGGGGGAGAATCTTTTTTCATTGTCGTAAAATTTTAGTTTTCTTTCCGGGGAAGGTGAAGAACGTAGACTTTTGTTTAACTTACGTATATGAGAAACAGCTGAATCTTCAATGTCCTTTGCGTCTTTCTTTATGCTTAAACATCTCTGGCAATCTTCCGATAATTGCTGTAATGTTAGACCCGGTTCATTTTGTATTTTTGCAAGCATTCTTCTACGCATTTCGCTACCTTTTGTAGAAACTAGCCCTTGAATAAAAATGAGACATTAGAAATTGCCCGGTGTTAATTTCGCTAGTTTGAAGTCGTCACAATGTTTATTTACGATTGCGGCAAACGTGGAATAATCCTCATCGTCGCCCTTTACCAGGTTAAGGCATTTCCACCTCCTATGGAAGAGTGATGTTTTGGGGCTGAAGAGTTCTTTAAGACATGTCACTGCTTCGTCAAATTTTAATTCGTTCGTCTTTTTTGGCAAGATATAATCCACGAACTTTGTATATTCTTCAGTTCCTAATTTTCTAAGCAATAGACGTAGCTTTTTTGCTTCTGTCCAATTTTGACAGTCTATGTTAAAGATGTCTTCATGTCTTCTGAAGTAATTTCCAAAATTTTTGTCCTCATCTAGAGAATATTTGAAAATTCTATGGTATTCCACACTGTGTTTGCGAAAATGTTGCTTCTTTTTCCATATCTAATTGCTTGTTGTCCGCTACTTTCAATATTAGTTCCTGGAGCTCTGTTTGTCTATCTTGATCTTCCTTTTGCGTTTGTAATAATTGCTTTTGCCATTTTTCTTGTAGCTGTAACTGTTGATCATTTTGGTGTTTTATCAGTTCTAACAACATATTTTTAAAATCTTCCATGATAACTAAATTTTATGTATTTTTACTCCTCGAAATTGTTTGTCGCTAATTTGTTGTTGTAACGACGAGGGAAGGATTTTTCTTTTGTTGATTAGTTTTCCGCGTGTGTTCACCAAGTTGTTTGTTGGTTAGGCGTAGGAAAAGTTTTTCTTTCCCCGTGTGAGTTTCGAATCCTCGTTCGCCAATTTGTTGTGGGTTCCGAGATGAATTCGGTCTCCAAGGAATGACAAACGCAATAATTAAATATTAGAAATAAAATGTATTTACACAATCATACAAAGAGTAATACTGTTAGTAAGCCCAGGAACGTGGTTAGTAGCAAATACAGATAGATATATACAGTCTCGAAGTAGGACTTCCTTAGAGTCTACGTGATTGTAACTGACTTCTACAAGAGGTTATCTCACACTATCTCCGTTCGTATATTCTCTCACTCTCCGACCACCGACTGCCGACTACTACTGCCATACGACTGCCCTCACTGACTGTAACTCTGGTTATTTAACGGCAGCAGTCCAGGTACACTTGGTAGAGTCCACTTATATGAAAAAGGGGTGAACTCCATAACACTTAGCTTGGTCTATCAAAAATACACAAGACTAACTTAGCTTGGCTCTATCAGAAGCCCACAGGACTTAGCTTGGTCTATCAGAAGCTCACAGGAATAACTTACCTTGGCTCCATCACAAGTCCACACAACTAACTAAGCTTGGTCTATCAGAAGCTCACAGGACTAACTTAGCTTGGTCTATCAAAATTCCACAGAACTAACTTAGCTTGGACTATCACAATCTTAGAGGACTAACTTAGCTTGCCTCTATCAGAAGCCCACCGTTCTAACTTAGCTTAGGTCTATCAAAAGTCCACAGGACTAACTTACCTTGTTCTAGCAGAATCTTACAGGACTAACTTACCTTGGCTCTATCAGAAGCTCACAGGCCTAACTTAGTTTGGTTCTATCCGAAGCCAACAGGACTAACTTATCTTGGTCTATCAAAAGTCCACACAACTAACTTAGCTTGGTCTATCAAAAGATCACAGGACAAACTTAGCTTGGCTCTATCAGAAGCCCACAGGACTAACTTAGCTTGGTCTATCAGAATCTCACAGGACTAACTTAGCTTGGCTCTATCAGAAGCCCACAGGTCTAACTTAGCTTGGTCTATCAGAAGCCCAATGTACCAACTTAGCTTGGCTCTATCAGAAGCCCATAGGTCTAATTTAGCTTGGTATATCAAATATCCACAGAACTAAATTAGCTTGGTCTATCAGAAACTCACAGGACTAAGGTTGGTCTATCAAAAGTCCACAGAACTAACTTTGCTTGGTCTATCAAAAGCTCACAGGACTAACTTAGCTTGACTCTATGAGAAGCCCACAGCAATAACTTAGCTTGGTCTATCAGAAGCCCACAGGACTAACTTAGCTTGGTCTATCAAATGTCCACAGAACTAACTTAGCTTGGTCTATCAGAAGCTCACAGGACTAACTTAGCTTGACTCTATGAGAAGCCCACAGGAATAACTTAGCTTGGTCTATCCGTATCCCATCGGTCTAAATTATCTTGGTCTATCAGACATTCACTGTACTAACTTAGCTTTGTTCTATCAGAATAATTTCCAGACCAGATAAGGTGCTGGAGTAGTTATTTTAGATCGAGCTGAATATATAACTAAAATGTCTTCTATCTTAGAAGATACTTCAAAATTTACTAAACTTGGTTCTGCTGACACCTGTGATGGAACCTCTTCAGGTGAAGCGAAATTTCAAAATTTACTTCTAAAGTGGGTAAAGTCAGAGCTACTTTCAAAAGAAATTGCCAACGAAATCCGTCCTTCCGGTTCGATTCGTCCCCGTTTATATGGTCTCCCGAAAATCCATAAAGAAGGTGTACCTTTACGACCGATTTTATCTATGATCGGTTCAGCCCAACACAAGGTAGCCCAATGGCTCTCCACACTTTTGAATCCTGTGTTGCAGTGCTTGGATGGATTTTGTATAAAGGATTCCTTTTCCTTCGTCGACCGCGTTCAAAATTTGTCTTCTTCTGGTAAGTTCATGTGCTCTTTCGATGTCTGCTCCCTGTATACTTGTGTCCCTTTAATGGAAACCATTGATATTTGCTGTGATTTTCTCTATTGCAGTTCATTGACTCCACCTAGTTTTCCTGGGTCAATGTTTCGTGAATTGATGAAATTTGCCACGTCCTCCGTCGAATTCAGTTTCAACAACACCATGTACTGACAGATTGACAGAGTTGCTATGGGCTCACCTTTGGGTCCGGCACTTGCCAACATATTTGTCAGCTTCCAAGAAGAAAAGATACGAAAGAATCCACTTTGTCCTCAAATGTACTGTCGGTACGTTGATGATAACTTTTGTTTATTTAACGGTGAAGTTGAGGCCGACCAGTTACTTTCGTTTTTAAATGGTATCCATCTTGCACTGAAGTTTACTATTGAAAAAGAGTCCAATCATCAATTGACCTTTTTGGATGTATTAGTACATCGCACATTAACAGGTTTTCTCACTTCCGTTTATAGAAAACCTACTTTCGCAGGGTTGTACACGCGTTGGGACTCTTTTTGTCCCACTAAGCGCAAGATTAACATTATTAAAACCCTCCTACATAGAGCATTAAAGATCTGTTCTGAGCCTTTCTTGAACGACGAAATCAACTTTATTAAGAATACCCTATGTAGTTTGGGTTAAACTCTTGATATTGTTAATTCAATTATCAGCAGTAAAGTTGAAGAGTTCAGAAATGCCGAGCTCTACACTGTCAAAAAATGCCCAGTTTACCTCAGATTACCGTGGATTGGTACCAAATGTGAAAAAATAGCTAAACAAATTTCATCCAATGTTCGTTGTTGTTTTTTCTCTGCTGAAGTTCAGATTATTTTTCAAACTCGGCCTATGTTTCGATTTACGTGTAAAGACGTTCTCTCTCCCCATCAAATTAATTCAATTATTTACAAATACGTTTGTAGTTGCGGAGCCGACTACATAGGGAGAGCAACTCAACGCTTAGACATGAGAATAAAACAACACGTTCCTACAAAAATTAGAAATCACACTTTGCCTTTGAATGGACTCGTCCCGAACACCTATAGTTCCGCCATATGCGAACACCTATTAAAGAACAGAGATTGTGCAGCCAAATTTAGTGTTGACTGGTTCATTCTGAAGTCGGACGTCCGGCTGACTGGCTGACCGGCTGACCGGTTGATCGGTTGAACTCTCTTCCTTCGGGCGGGGAGCAACCCGAAGGAGTCTACGCCGAAGGGCGGAGTCTCTTTTGGGGAGGTAAACCGACCCGGAACCCGTTTATGCGGTTCAAAGGGCATATTTTTGGCTCGGAGATCCCACGTTAAACCGGCCTTGTGCCACATGATGCACTCGTGGGTGTGTGACTAAATACTAGTGTTGACTGGTTCACCGTGTTGTCCCGGTCTCACTCCTTATTTCATCTAAAGGTTCTGGGGGCACTTTACATCGGGTCCCGTAAGCCTTCTTTGTGCAAACAACGTGAGTGTTTGTTGGAACTCGCTGTCATTTGTTTCTAGTTGACTTCACCCGTTTTTTTTTTCTTTTTTTAATATGTCTCATAATATTAAGTTTTATACTTTTATTTCGATCATTAAATTTTGTACCTACAAAAATATCTTTAAATATATATATATATTACATATTTTTAGCAAAATGACCAACAATACATATTTATAGCGAGATGAACAACAGTACATTTTATACTAAAATAATTTCAACAAAACTACATCATAAAACACACATCCCCCACGCCTAATATTCCTGTCCACACTAGGGATGAATACCGATATTAAAATTCCCGTATCATACCCAGTATCAAATAAAACATATCGGTATCAGCGTGTCCATATACTTATATCTCTTTATATATTACACGCGAATTTCTGTGAATTATTGTGCGTCGATGATTTGGGTTTTGATTTAGGATTTACCGGACGTTAAGCCGAGTTACGCTACAAACAAGGTATTCACTGAAATGGTTAATTATCTTTGGTTGACTTTTACTTCTTTGTTCTTGTATTTATTTACGGTTGTAATTAAATACTCTTTTATCTTAACATTAAAGTCTTGAGTTATACTTAATAATTCACGGCCACCGTACGCCACAAAACACACACACGTATACTTGTAATTATACACATACATACACACAGGTATTATCGTAAGTGCACAGATACAAACACATACATATTTTTGTAAGAAATATTTTGTTAAAACGAAACTGCTTTCTTTTAATCGTCTAAGAGAAGCTTGTTTTATCTTCCATCAATATGGCTGATGCTAACCACCTAAAGAGTATCTCATTGCGCCTTCTTACACTAACTTTTTTTACTGACATGATGCGGAAAGATTATATTGAATCTATTGCTGGGTCTGCTGCTAGAAAAAATGGTTCACTGTGTCGTGCAAGATAATTTTTCTAGTGTTTTTATTTTTATGATATTCTCTCGCACTCAGTATCCCCTTCCGTTTTAGTGGCTTTATTGCCTTGTTTGGCGGTGAAATTATTTTTTTAAGTTCGCACATAAAAACACAAAAAACAAGTACACGCATATATACATATCCACGTATTCTTTAAGTACACACATACATACACATGCCTACTTATAAGCACATACATACATACACGCACACATTTCCTTCGAAGTACACGTATAGATCCAAATGCACACCTACGTATTCATGCAAATAGACGTATACGTACACAATACACACCTGTATTCTTGTAAGTACACACATACAGATACAAAAATGTATTCTTGTAAGAATTAATTATATTTATACATATGCTTCGAAGTATATAAACCCAAACACGTATTTTTGTAAGGAATGTTTTGTTAATTTTAACGTTTCCAAAACGAAACTGCTTTCTTTTAACCGTGTGAGAGAAACTTTTTTTTTTATCTGTCATCAGTATGGCTGATTCTAACCACCAAAAGAGTGCCTTATCGCGCCTTCTAAGACTAACATTTTCCGCTAATATGGTTCCGTGCCGTGGTGAGTATTTAAGTCACCGAAAACACAAAGATGTTCAGAGATGGATGGAGATAAATTGCCTCTTTTAAGCTGTGCTGGTTATTGCGTCTAATATACGTCAGTCTTGGGCAAAGCAAAGCGATAAAGGAAAAAAATATAGCTGAATGTTTAGTAGCAAACGACGAAAGTTTGTAAGAAAATATTCATTAAGCTATATACATATTCTTCGTTAAATATTTATTTGAACAAAATATGTACAAACAAAAGCAAAATATTTTTTGCTATCCTTTGCCAGCTGCAATGATGGAGAAAGCATTACCTCGCACCATTGCCAGTGAGACAAGCTGCAAGAGCCACTCCGTTTCCTGAGGCTCGTCACTTAATCAAGACGCCATCCGCCAACACTCCAAAGGAACGCCATCGAAATAGGGCCAATAACCCCAGAAGTCTCCACTGCCACAGAAGTGAAAAAAAAAAAAGAAGTCTGTCCGCAATTAAAGAATATTTAACAATATTTTTTTTTATCTCCGCGTCCCGATCTGAACAAATGACCGGTCGAAAATTTATCATCACAGGTCGCATCCCAAATCAACGATTTCCCCATTTAAATAGGCAAAATGGTAACGCTATCCAGCCGCTTTCCATCACTACAGTCGAGGCCTACGGGTTCGATTTGGGAAGGGAACCCATCTACATCCAGACTTCTTACGATGATGTCATTTATTGCTGCATCCCTTGGAAAAGCCGTACTGGGTATGACGATAAACTACATCCGCGTCCTGGGTAAGACGATAAACTGTGTCCAACAGCAAGATCAGGAGGTTTTGAGTAGCATGGAACAACCTCTTAATAGTTAGCCTCCAAACTGGGGTTAAAACACCATGTTTATGTAAAAATAGGTTTTAACCAGAAATACTTTGTAAAAAAATATTACCAGCAATACATTTTTGAAGAGAAAATATACCAGAAATAACAATTTTGTCGACATTAAATAGCCCATTAAGGTTGATATGCCGTAAACCAAAACAAACCAAACCAATCTAAACTAAAGAATACATACACTATTCATAAGAATCTAACCTAAAAATGTTGTCGGCATTAAATAACCCATTGAGGTTGATATACCGTAAAACAAAATAAACCAAACCAATCTAAACCAAAGAATACATATACTATTCATACGAATCTATCCTAAAAATGTTGTCGGCATTAAATAACCCATTGAGGTTGATATGCCGTAAAACAAAATAAACAAAACCAATCTAAATCAAACACACATTAACCGTCTGTTTTGAGTGACTCTTGAGCCTCGTATTACAAGAACACTGGGCAAAAAATAAAACAAAATTCAATAGTTTGTCAAAATATTTAGTGACGGCTTAAAGCACAGGAAATATTGATTTGTGCCTTTTCTATAAGCATCAGCGAAACTAAACAGCCTTTCGTGGTAAGATTCAGGGTGATTGAAAAGTAACTTCCAATTTTATTCATGAAAGTCCTGACTTAACACTCTGTAACTTTTTCCTTTGGGGTTGATTAAAGGAGAAGGTCTACTATACCGAACCAAGACTTTCCTGGGGAAATCAGTTCATGCTATTCCTGGGCCTCTCGAGAAGATGGTAGCGAAATCTGGTGCCTATATCTAATTTTAAATAAAACCTCATGTTAAACGCTTTCCTCTAATATCCATTTCTTATAGAAATTATAGTTAATAAGTAAATTATAAGTCTTTTAAAATGAGGAGTTACTTTTCAATCACCCTGTATAATAAATATCATCAATCCTATTGTCAATATTGTTATCATTTTGTTCTTTTCTTTATTCCTCAAATTATATTAACTGACCTATTAAAACTATATATATATATATATATATATATATATATATATATATATATATATATATACATACATACATACATACATATATATATATATATATATATATATATATATATATATATAGATATATATAGATAGATAGATAGATAATTTGTGTATTTAGGCAGCAATCCTTCTTTCATGCACATTTCATTGAATACAACAGACAAGGTGCTTTGATTTAGTTTTCTATACAATTTCTCATGTGATCTAATAATGCTTTTATTTTTCGGATGATAAATTATATAAAAACTGTCCAATTGTTCTTTTTATCCGAGAGCTTTTGGCTTTACATTTAGTCATTTTAAAGGTTGAAATATATTAACTGTTAACAAGAAATAAATTGTGCATTTATATATATTTTTCATTTTCAAAACACGGTCAAAGTATTGTGTCCATGTTCATAGTTGATATTATTTTGCTGTTTTTTTTTGTTTTTGTTTTTGTTTTGTTTTTTGCTTTTATTAATAGGGCTTTCATTTTTTTTTTAACCTTTTTTTACATATAGATGATGGTATTATATTTGTGTTGTCAACAAGTATTTTACGAATAGTCTCCAGTAGGTCTCCATGAATATTTAAATGAGATCTAATTGAGTTAAAGTCAGAAAGGTGTAGTTCCCTGTTGATAGCCAGGAGTCCTGACTTAACACCCTGTGATTTTTTTTCTTTTGGGCGTTGGCTAAAGGAGCAAGTCTGCTACACCAGAACAAAACTTTGGAAGATCTTGAAAGGCAAATACAAGTAGTTATGTCTTCCATACAAGAGTTCTTGGTGAAATCAGTTGACGTGATTTCTGGGTGGCTCTAGAAAATGGTAGCGAAATCTGCATCCCATATCGATTTTTAAATAAAACTTCATTTTTCAATCACCCTGTAGGTGTTTATTTGTGCGCGTTATGGAGGGAAAGAGTGTGTAAGTAAGTGTATACTTTTACGCTGTGGTCCCAAAATGTGCAAGTCAGCCGATAATAGATCACCCAGGCACTGACGCAATGATAAAAAAAACCGGGTGAGGAAAGTAGTTGAAATAAATTAACAATTACTATACATATAAAGGCGAGTTTATTTATTTATTTTAATAGACTTGCCTCAGCAATAATAGAAAGTCCTTCAAGTTGCTTTTCGACATTGTTTGTTATTTGTTGAGCGCATTTGTTGTATTTTAGAGAGAGTGACGTGGGATTTTGAGAGCTTCCTTCCAGTCACATGTGATGGTTGATCCTATGAAGAGTCGGGGTTGGGGAACTGCTCAGTTGCCACGTGTCAGTCTTTTTGTAAAACCAGAATCATTGGGAAAAAAAAAACGTTGTATAAGTTCTCTTCTCCCTCCTTTTTTGTTGCCTCACCTTTTTTTTTAGATTCCATTAATCTTTATTTTCTTTTTCTTTCTTCTTTTCTTTTTTATTTCTCTTTTTTCTTTCCGTTTCTCTATTTCTCTTTTTCCTTTCCTTTTCTTTATCTCTCTTTTCTCTTCCTTTTCTTCATTTCTCTTTTTCTTTTCTTTATTTCTCATTTTTTCCCCTTTTTCTTTCCTTGTCTCTATATCTCTTTTTTCTCTTTATTTCTCCTTTTACTTTCTTTTTCTTTATTCCTCCTCTTTCTTTCTTTTCCTTTTTTACTTCTTTTCTTTCTTTTTCTTTTTCTTTCTTTTCCTTTCTACTTTTTCTTTTCTTTTTTTTATTTCTCGCTTTCTTTCTTTTTATTTTCTCCTTTTTGTTTATACAACTCTTTCTTTCTTTTCTTTCTTTGTTTCTTTTTCTTTATTTCTCCCTTTTCTTTTCTTTTTTCTTTTCTTTTTTCTTTTTTATTTCTCATTTTACTTTTCTTTTTCTTTACTTCTCTTCTTCTAATTTACTTCTTGTTTCCTTTCTTTTTCTTTATTTCTTTCCTCTTCTTTATTTTTCCTTTTAATTTCTCTTTCTTGTTCTTTATTTCTCTTTTCTTTTTCTGTATTCCTCTTACTTTTTTATTTCTCTTTTTCCTTTTCTTTACTTCTCACTTTCTTTCTTTTTATTTATTACTTGCTTTCAACATTTTCTTTAACTCTTTCTTTCATTTTTCTTCATTTCTCTTCTTTTATTCTTTTTCTTTTCTTTATTTTTTCTTTTTTATTTCTCCGCTTTCTTTCTTTTTCTTTCTTTCTTCTCTTTCATTCTTTTTCTTTTCTTTGTCTTTTGTCTTTTTTTATTTTTCTGCTTTCTTGTTTTTCTTTTTTTATTTCTCCTTTTTATTTTTCTTTGTTTCTCCTTTTCCTTTGTTTTCTTATTTTCTTCTTTTTCCTTTGTTTTTCCTCTTTCTTTATTTCGTCTTCTTTTTCTTCATTTTCTCCTCTTTATTATTCTTTTCCTTTCCTCGTTTATTTTCTTCGTTTTCTTTTCTTTTTTCTTCGATTTCTTTATTTTTCATTTTTATTTTATCATCATTTTGTCCATTTTCGTTATTTCCTCCTCTTTATTTCACATATTCCTTCAGCTTCTAATTTTACTTAATTCCTTCTTTTTCATCTTTCAATTCTTTCCCTTCATATCCGCTTTTTAATTCGCTCTTTCTCTACCCACCTCTCGTTCTATTGATTAAAAATAAGCTCCATTTTCTTATCTCTCAATTTAAAGGGATTCATTTTCATCCTTTCTTTCCTCTAAAGACATGATCCACTTCTTTTTTTCTTCTTCTCTTTCTTAATCTCGTTTTTGCTGATACCTTATTTTTCCTTCATTATTTACTTTTCTCTTTCTTTCTTTATTAAATTCATTTCGTTAATTTCTTTCTGTCATCATTCAGTCAGTCTAATCTCTCCTGATTTCATTCAGTTATTTCCTTCTTTTTTTAGCTGCTTTACTTTCTTTCCGTTTTCTTTTTTTTTTCCTGAAATCATTCGATCATTATCTTTCCTTCCTTTCATTTCCTTTCTTTTCTCCCCTTCATTTCCTTTCTTTTCCTTCTTTCCTTTCCTTCATTTTCTTTCTTTTCTTTCCTTCATTTCCTTTCTTTTCCTTTCCTTCATTTCCTTTCTTTTACTTTCTTTCTTTCCTTTCATTTCTTCCCTTATTTCCTTTCCTTCATTTCCTTTCTTTTCTTTCATTTTTTCTTTTCGTTTCCCTTCTTTCCTTCCTTTCATTTCTTCCTTTCCTTTTTTCTTTTCTTTTCTTTCTTTTCTTCCTTTCTTTCCTTTTGCTTCTTTTCCCTTCCTTTCTTTTCTCCCCTTCTTTCCTTTCGTTTCTTTTCCTTCCTTCCTTCTCTTCCTTTCTTTTCTTTCGTTTCGTTTCGTTTCCTCCTTTCCTTTCCATCCTTTTCCTTTTTTTCCATTCCTTCTTTTCTTTTTTTCTTCCTTTCTTTCCTTTCGCTTCTTTTCCTTTCCTTTCTTTTCTCCTCTTCTTTCCTTTCGTTTCCTTTCCTTCCTTCTCTTCCCTTCTTTTCTTTCGTTTCGTTTCCTCCTTTCCTTTCCATTCTTTTCCTTTCTTTCCATTCCTTCTTTTCTTTCTTTTCCTTCCTTCCTTTCCTTTCTTTTCTTTCTCTCCCTTTCTTACCTTTCCTTACTTTCTTTTTCTTTCTTTCTTTCTTTCTTTCTTTCTTTCTTTCTTTCAGCCCTTTATTTTCGTTTGTTTTCTTTTATTTTCTTTCTGTTTTTATTTCTTTCTTTCAGGAATTTGTTTCTTTCTTGTTTTTTCAAGCCTTCTTTCTTTCTTTCTTTCTTTTCTTCCTTTCTTTCCTTTCGCTTCTTTTTCCTTTTCTTCCTTTACTTTCTTTTCTCCCCTTCTTTCCTTTCGTTTCCTTTCCTTCCTTCTCTTCCTTTATTTTCTTTCGTTTCGTTTCGTTTCCTTCTTTCCTTTCCATTCTTTTCCTTTCTTTCCATTCCTTCTTTTCTTTCTTTTCCTTCCTTTCCTTTCTTTTCTTTCCCTCCCTTTCTTACCTTTCCTTACTTTCTTTTTCTTTCTTTCTTTCTTTCTTTCTTTCTTCCCTTTATTTTCGTTTGTTTCTTTTATTTTCTTTCTTTCTTTTCTTTCTTTCAGGAATTTATTTCTTTTCAAGCCTTCCTTCTTTCTTTCTTTCTTTCCTTCTTTCTTTCTTTCATTTATTGACATTGTATTATTTTTCTATGTTTCTAGTTTTTTCTTTCCTTCTATTCATAGCGTTTTTTCTCCCCTTTTACTTCTTGTGGGGTCGTGTTGGTGAAGTGTCAAAATTCAGTAGCTACTTAAAAGTCTTAAATATCTTCGCTGTTTCTGCTCGATGAGTCGCCGACAAACGACTTCGATGGTTGATGGGTCGTTTTCATTAAAAATATCCACCAACATCTGCACGACTAATTGGAGCTTAACTTTAACTTTTATTTATCTCTTCTTCTATTTCTTTTTCTTTCAGATGTCACCTTCTTCAGAATATGGCTCTCCACAACTTCCTTTCGTTGATTTAAGCAATTCTCGATCCTTTTCACCTCTCGGTGTATTGTAGTTCTCGTTCTATCATACATTTAGACATCTTTTTCGTCTTCTATATACAATGCCGCTTCAGATCTTTGAACTAATTAGCAAGACATGGATCAATAAAATAATTATTATCTCAAAACGAAAAATTCTTACAATCTAAAAATATATTCTAGTTTAAATAACCTGCAAAGAGTTGATAAGGCTTTGAAAACGAATCAGTCAATCAATCAGCTAAGCAGACATGTCTTTTAGAGTTATTTATAGTCTATGAAATAAAATGTTTAGAAACTACTGTGACCACAAAGTAAGGGATCAGTTTATATATTGATTTTAATATACAATTGATACCCCATTTTATATCCATATGAATTCAGATTATGTATTAATCCAACTCTTCTCCTCCAGCTATAGGATAATTAGTAAGATTTGTAAATTCTTACAATATAAAAATATTTTCTGTCTTTAAATAGTCGGCAAAGGAAAGATAAGCACTTAAAGCGAATCAACCAATCAATCAACCAACGAATCAAATAATCAGTCAATCAATCAGTCAATCAATCAACCAACGAATCAATCAACCAATCAATCAACCAACGAATCAAATAATCAGTCAATCAATCAGTCAATCAATCAACCAACGAATCAATCAACCAATCAATCAATTAATGAAGCAACCAATCAATTAATCAACCAATGAAGCAATCAATCCATCAATCAACCAATCAAACAACCAATTAAGCAACCAATCAATCAACCTATCAATAAATCAACTAATCAAGCAATCAATCAACCAACCAATCAATCAACCAACCAATCAACCAACCAATCAATCAACCAACCAACCAATCAACCAACCAATCAACCAACCAATCAAACAACCAATCAATCAATCAATCAACCAATCAATCAATCAATTAATCGATCAACCAATCGATCAACCAATCAATCAACCAATCAATCAACCAATCAACCAACCAATTAATCAATCAACCAATCAATCAACCAATCAATCAACAAATCAATCAAGAAGCCAATCAATCAACCAATCAATCAACTAAGTAATCAATCAATCAATCAATAAAACAATATTGATTTTTTTTTCGGTTTACTTTTAGAGCCTGCCATCAGTACAGTTTCATCTTCGGAGTGAATGTTGTTTAGTCTATCCGGCCATAATAAACCCTGGCATGATAAAATACAACACAAAGGATTTTCGAATAAATCCAGAACTTTTGTACTGAGAGCAAATCTTCTGCATTTGGATAGAATTCGGTAAACAGATAAAAATAGAAAATTACGTAAGACAAGGATGTGTCTTGTCAACGGATTTATTAAACCTTTACCGAGAGACGCTCCAGATAGAATTAAAAGTCCGTTAGGGATTCCTTATTGGCGGCCACCATATTAATAGAAAATTTGCAGATGATACAGTGTTGATAGCAGGCACACAAAAAAACGGCTGGAAGGAAAGCGAGAAGAAAGAACTAAACATCAATCGTAAGAAGACATAACGTATGGTTATCAACAAAAAGAACAGCTAACGATTCAAATTGTATATATATACATACATATATATATATATATATATATATATATATATATATATATATATATATATATGTATATGTATATGTATATATATGGTGGACTCTCCTATCGTGAACGATAAATGAGGGTCAGCATTGGATGGTGCCTTTCGTTTTACACTTATGCATGCTAGCAGGGTTTATTGTGGAGAAAATCAGGTAAGGGAAAGTTATATTTCATTTTTGCTTTCTTAAATATGAGATAGATAGATAGATAGATAGATAGATAGATAATATAAGTTAATAAATTAAGCGAGTAAGAATATTTGAATATCTGGGAAACATTTTAAGAGATGCGGGAAAATACGGCACTGGAATATGCATATGCACGTGAATATTAAAAGATGCCTTGGAAAAGCTAAACAAAGTATTAAGAAGCAGAAAAATTTCTTTAAGAAAAATGAAGAGAGTACTAAACTGTTATGTAATATAAATCCTCCGATATAGCGGTAAAGGCTGGCCAATCTCCTCACAGATGAATAAAAGATACATGGCTACAAAAATATAGTTTTACAGTAAAAAATACTTAAGAAAAATGGAATCAAATAATTTCCAATCAGAAAGAGATTCTTGAAATTTCTGACACACATGATGAGGAAAAAAGTTTGTTGAATTAGACACTGACAAGACATAGTGAAGACAAGGTGAACATGGGAAAGCAGTGAGTAACCTACATAACGAGTTTGTATAAATGGATAGCAGAACAGGGACTTTGAGGGATGATGACAAGGCAAACCTTACTAATGATAGTACGTTGTGGAGGGCCACGATAGCTCCGGCCCTGAAGGGAGTCGGCTAACAAAAGAAACCATCTTCTCGTCATCTTAAGATGTGAACAAAACATAGAAAATATCGTGAATTTAAGTGTAGCTTTTTTTTTCTACGGCAATCTGAATGACCATGTTCTTAGACGCGAATAGTTTTTTTTTTTTTTTTCTGGTGAGAAAGTCTGTATTTAGGGAGATTTATGATGCCATATGTCAAGACGACACCTTCAACAAGTCAATTGTAGACAAGTGGCTCTCTATTGGGCTCTTTCTCTTCCGCTTTCCCTCCAGTGAGTGTAATTTTGGAGGCATATTCACGTAAAGTATTATGCCATTGCATTCCCGCGCTGGTCAAATGCGGACGTGAGATTCTTAGGCTATTATGTCAATTCATGATTGCTCGAGTCTAGAACTCAACTCTTGGATGTCTCAATCCGAACCATCACACCACTCGCACAACCAAGCTTGCATCTAGGTTCTGACCAGGCTCGACGTTGCTTAACTTCGGTACGGGTACTGTTATTTCAAAGTGATATGGCCGTCAAAGCACTACACTCGCAAACCCAAACTTTCAGCACCCGGTATTTCAAAGCAGTCATCCATCTAGGTACGGACCAGGATCGACGTTGCTTAACTTCGGTGATCGTACGGGTACCGTTATTTTAAAGTGATATTGTCGTCAAACCATACAACTCGCAAAGCCAAGCTTCCAGTCCCTGGTATTTCCAAGCTTTCACCCATCTAAATACTGACCAGGCACGACGTTGCTTAACTTCGGTGATCGTACAGGTACTGTTATTTCAAAGTGATATGGCCGTCAAAACATACCACCCGCAAACCTAAGCTTTCATCACCTGGTATTCCCAAGCGGTCACCCATCTAGGTACTGACCATGTTCGACGTTGCTTAACTTCGGTGATCGTACGGGAACGGTTATTTCAAGATGATATGGCCGCCAGCCTTACTACCCGCAAACCCAAGCTTCCAGCACCTGGTATTCCGAAGCGGTTACCTATCTCGGCACTGACCATGCTCGACGTTGCTTAACTTTGATGATCGTACAGAAATCAAAGTTTCAACGTTGTTTCCGTAAGCCCTTCAGCCGGAACAATATTTTCATTGCATATTTAAACATTCTTAGATTTTTTACATGATTTTTTCTCATCTGTCCTAACAGATGTAAATGACTGTCGACCTTTCACTGGGATATTTTCAGGAACCCAAAATAAATAAGGCACCTGTCGCTGTATGTTTGTATTGAAGAGTGACAGGGAGGCTTTTTGGGTGTGGTACCTTCCATGTTTATAGATGCGTGGTTACGATGCTTGTCCGGAACGTGTCGAACCGGTTGCGCGGCCTTTGGGAAACTGATAGGAAAGAAATTTACTGCGTTTTCCTGAACAGACACTCAACTCATTGAGGATACTGGTGTCATGTGCGACCGTCGCATTAACAAGTGATAGACGATAAGATGGTTCCCGTCATCTGTAGTGACTTTTAACAAAGTTTCGTCCCATTCACGTCTGTCTGCCTTCACTCCAAAACCTACTATTCTTAAAGCTAAAACATGGACGATAGTGTGACAAGGCAGCTGATGGCGATCCCGAAAAAGGACAAAGGACGCTGGAAGAAATTTGTAAAATCACTGTTAAATACTTTCTGGACAGACCTCATAACTTATACAATAAACATTTCTATGCTTACAGTCTTTACTTATATAATTGCGTGTCTCTGTGTGTGTGCGCACGTGTGTGCGCGTGTGTGTGCATTTGTCTATTAATCGGATATTGATTTCAAAGTTTGATAAATTAGACAAAGTGTAAATCTGTTTTATTGACTCCGCGTTTCGCCATCGTCAGATACGTTTCCTCATTATAATGTAATACTGTTATATATATATATATATATATATATATATATATATATACATACATATATATATATATATATATTGATGCATGTTTCATTAAATAATATAGACAAGTTTTGTCTATTTATTTTTTGTAAATTCTTTTCATATCGTCTGATAAGCTTAATGACATTATCAGTAAAAGATGAAAGAAAACCACCATATTGATAAATATTTTTTAATCCTAAGCTGCAAAAATTGCTGCCTAAATACACACACAATATATATATATATATATATATATATATATATATATATATATATATATATATATATATATATATATATATATATATATATATATATATATATATATAAATAATATTATTTGATAATTAGTAGGTATAATTACAAAGACGATATAAATCCAGAAAGAGTTTCTAGTCCGCTTTCATCAATATATATATATTATGAAATGGACGAAGTCCGACAATTGTTTTACAAGTTTTCATTGAAAATATGCGTACTCCAAGAGGGATCGAACCTGTATCCTATACGGAACCGTCGTATAGCCTGATGTGCATATAAAATGTCTTAAAATAATTGTCGGACTTTGTCCATTTCATAATGAATGACGACATTTGTTTACATTTGGATACGCAGCGAGCAGATATGAATGTATGAGAGAAAATTATGGAGAATTGTAGTTTAAAAACAGTGAAATCGGCATTGCTAACCGAAACGCTCCTCTGTGGCTCACTCGGTAAAAGCACCTGACGGAGTTTGCATTTTTTCTTTAATAAAACTTCTCGAATATTCAAGCCGGGAGACGAAATAAAATACTGTCTAAAAAGTAAACACAACGTCTACTCAGATTAGGGTAACCAGTAAAAATAATTTTCTTCCTTTTGCTTTCATTATGTCTTGTCAGTGTCGCATTCTCAAGGCATCTTTTCCTCATTATGTGTCGTAGAAATGCCAGTTGTCGCTTTCTTTTTCTTAGTATAAAGGTTTGTTTTCATTTTGCTTAAAACTTCCTCATTTCTCACATGCTCAGTCTATGGTATTCTCAGCATCCCGAAACGAAATTTCTATCGCCGCAAACGTCTTCCTCATTTCTGATTAGATGAGAATCGATATTACATAAAATTCCAGGTCCCTTTTCTTTGTTTCTAGCCAAATTGTCCTCTTTCTTAATAATATATTTAGTTTTTGTGAGGGCATCATTCGTTGTTCCAGGGTCCTGGGTATGATGCTAAACTGCATCCATGTCCTGGGTAAGACGATAAACTACGTCCAACAACAAGGCCTCTGATCAGGAGGTTTTGTGGAGCTTGGAACCACCTCTTAATTGCTGGTGTTCCCAGGTCCACCCTGACCCGGGGTGGTAGCACCTGTTGGGGTCCCAGGTATAGGCAAATAATTGACCGCAGAACCTGACGGAAAACACTATGAAAGTGTAAAAATAGATTTTAACACCAGAAATAATTTGGAAAAAAAAAACAAATTAGTATCAGCAATAAATATTTGAAAAAAGAAAATATTACCAGAAATAAAAATCTTGTCAGCGTTAAATAAGCCATTGAGGTGTTGATATGCCACAAAACAAAACAAAGTATATATTTTGAAAATAAATATTACCAGCTATACATTTTTGAAAAAAAATTTTGTCGGCATTAAATAACCCATTGTCATTGATATGCCGTAAAACAAACCATACTAAACCAAACCTAACCTCTACCTTGATTGACTCTTGGGCCTTCAACACACGCACACACACACACATTTATTATTATTACAAGTGTTTCGTGCGTACTCCCTTTTGAGCATGTAGCCCTGCATGTTTTTAAAGCAATGAAATTAACTTCTACCGGTCTATAGATGGAAAGACTTATTAAATAAACCGTACCTCTAGACAGCAATCAAAACTGGATACCCTTTAACCTATGAAACCACTTTCACACCAAGCGAGCTGTTCCCAGACGAATTCGGATTTCTGTGTTGTGTATTTCATCGTCTCTTCATCTGTGACGATATTTTCAAGCGTTCACTGTCAGATCGGTCGGCCAATATTATATAACATTTCAGCACCATTTTCTTTCTCTCTAGTGAGTTTTTCTCTTTCCTAATACTATGTTTAGTTTTTGTAAGGCATATTTCTCAATTACAATGCGACTTCAATTTTTTTATTTTGTGTATTCCCATTGTCTCTTCAACTTTGAGGAAATTGTCTTGCATTCACTTCCATATAGCAGGACAGATATATATATATATATATATATATATATATATATATATATATATATATATATATATATATATATATATATTAATTTCAATAAAGGTGCAATTAATTTACAATTTCATGAATTATTCATACATAAAACAAATACAAAG
>OZ010603.1:3293700-3316200 GCA_963932145.1 Acanthosepion lycidas
ATATATATATGGCCATGAAGTGTGTGAAAACCGCCCAAATGTTGTATGTATCCAAGCGCCTTCAGTGTGCAAGAATTGAAACCCGGACAGTTACGCTATCAGGTAAACACCAAACCAACTGTACCAACGGGCCTTAGACTCGATATAGCGCCGCTCGATCACACATTCCGTGGTTGAACTCATCCGAGTTTCTCTTTTACCATAGGACTGTGCCCCCACAAGTCACGACTACTATCACCAAGCCGCTCCATCCAGAGCATTAGAAGCCGTCTCAAGCAATGATATACAAATGATAGAAATTATTAGGACTTGAGAGAACTATATATAATAGAAACTATATGACTTGAGGACTTTCAATAACAGGAACAACTGAAATAGATAGCATATGTAATGCATATATATATATGTATGCGTGTGTGTGTGTGTGTGTGTGTGTGTGTGTGTGTGTGCGTGTGTTAGTAAAAAATTCTACTAAAATTAAGGTGGAGTAACATGTAAATCTTTATATGAACCATGTTTTCTTTGATTACATGAAAAATTAGAAATTATCAAAGTTTTTGATAAAAAAAACTCCTTAGATCAAAGAAGTGAATTAACGGCAAATGGTAAACATAGTCTACGTTTACTTGGCAGAACTTGGTTAAATTTTGGAATTTGATAATGCTTTTTATTATATTTTTAGTAGACGAACTGCGATGCATCTGATATAACTTATTTTTCTAGTTGTAAGATTTATTTAGATTATATATATACATATATATATACATATATATATATATATATATATATATATATATATATATATATATATGCACATACACTAATATTCAATATACAAAGGCCATTCAAAGTAGAGGGTTACTTTGTGGAGTTGTCTTAACGTAGGAAAGAGAAGAGGTCAAGATTTTATTAGCGAATAAAATTTCAGAGTTCAGGCGTAGACGTTACGAGTTGAAGTAAATTTTAGAAGAAACCGGAAATCAAATCCTAAACAGGAAACAAGGGATGAAACAGTACTTCTTTTCAAAAACTGGGCAGGAGTGTGAACCGGGCCATATCTACACCTCCAATATATATATATATATATATATATATATATATATATATATATATATATATATGCATGCCTCATGACAAAAATTTAAATGCACTTGTAGTCCACCGTAATATACCTGACAACAATTTCAACTCAATGAATCGGGAGATAAAAATTCACTAAGAAGAAAATACATTGAATGTGCGCTGATCTCATAATTCTCTACAATCAACGCTAGAGTAGAACCGTGGTTATTATTACCAGTCCTTGCAAAAGCAAAAGCAAACGTCACACAATACCACAGTTAATCGAAAAATATACAAAGGTCTACTCGAAGTGGTCTGATTTAAAAACCAACAGACACCAACGGCTCTAATATATATATATATATATATATATATATATATATATATATATATATATATAAACCTCATGGCTGATGCTAACCTCCACGTGAGTGTCTCATTGAGCCTTCTCGGGTTAACAAGAAGTGGAAAAACTATATTGAATCCATTACTAGGTCTGCTCTTAAGAAAGTTGGTTCACTGCGTCGTGCGAGACAATTTTTCTCTGCAGAAACTTACATATCTATAAGTCTACCATTCGTCGGTGCTTTGAATGTTGCTACCAGGCATGGTGCTGTGCTCCTGCTATATACTTATAGATTCCTGACTTGGCTTCCCAACGCTGTAATGTTGCTTGCCTGTGCCTTTTCTATAAACACATTCATGTTAATTGTTCCACCAACTTCGAATGAAGGAGAGTTTGACGAGGCTATTCGCGTGAATTTGATTTTGGTGGACAACGCAGCGCGGCGGAGAAGCCGACACATTCAAAAGAGCCTTCCTCGCAGATCAAAGGGGATTGAGACAGGAGAGACGGTCAATATGAAGGAGCTGCTACGTGCTCTCCCAGGAGGACCCAAATCTCCCAACAGCGTCGATCAACGAAAATCCTCTCTGACTCCCGGTCATGATTCTTCCGGAGTAGACTGGACCTTCACAGCCATGTCCGATACCGGTACCAGAGGGGAGTAAGGGAATAAGGAGAAAGGATGACGATCCCGGTGATCGGATGGGGGCGAGTGCCGACTACTACTAATTGTTCGGATGAGATTTTCGCTATGGTAGCTAAACTTGATGAATTTGAGCGCAGTACTAGATTAGCAGGGAAGCACGGTGGAGTAATGGATAGCGGCTCAGATTGAGGAATCGGAGAGCTGAGATCGAATTCCATTCGAATCCATTATATTCACTTACGTGCAATTACTCTTGAGAAAGGTATAAATCTTCTCCCCCCCCCAGCTATGGGTAAATTGCAGGAGAGACCGGGTTCTATGGCAAGTGGTCTACCGCAGAAAGAAATAGCAACCTACTGCGGGAAAAAATCTGCCTCTAACAGTCATGTATCGAAAGATAAATGATCGCCTAAGCGTGTATCACGTATGGCGCATAACTGACTGACTTTCCAGTGGAATCCATTACATTCACTTTATACCCCCTTGGGAAAAGGTATGAATCGTCTTCTCCCCCACCTCCACCAGCTATGGATAAGGAGCATGACTGACCGGGTTGTATGGCAACTGGTCTACTGCAGAAAGAAATAGGAACCTACTGCGAGGGAAAAATCTGCCTCGTTAGTCATGTATCAAAAGATACATGATCGCCTAAGCGTGTATCACGTATGGCACATAACGGATTGGCTAGATTAGCAAGAAAATCTCATGATTTTACAGTTGAATTATCTTGATGAAATCGTAAGTTCTATGCTAACAGTTTATTTTGTCGCACTTCTCGCTTGTGGAACACTCTTCTGGCTCCATACTTTCCTTTGATATTCCAAAATTTAAATTCTATATCAGTCTTTGTTTATGTCTTTGTAATTAGTCTTCTGTTTGTTCTTGCTTCTTAATAATGGTCCCGTTTGCTAATTCTTTCGCACTAGGTAACCTCTTGCGTCTTAGTAGCTTTACTACCTTGCTTGGGGTGAATTTTATTTAAAATATCTCTTTACTCTGTTTCTAACGAATTTTTCCTTTTCCTTCATACTTTGCTTAGCTTTTATTTTATATATAGAATTACTATAAACATCTGGTGAATGTGTAGGTCGTACGTAGGAATAAGCAAATGCTTTTCCCACCTCCAAAAGTGATGGGCTGTGTGAAGTGATGTGCATATGTGCATTTTCTTAGTGACAGTTTCTGGGGTAGGGAGGCGGTTGTTTACGATTATCATAACATATGTCCCAAGATTACCACCAGGAATTAAAGCAAACCGGAAATGCCTGGTCGGCCATTTCTAGGTACTTCCTCTTAATTCTTCAATTGCACATGTTGCACTATAACCCCATCAGTTGTTGCCACCAATCAGAGATAATTTGGGGCATAGAAACTGCCGTATGTTTTTAAGTAAAATAAATGTCAACCTATCCATAGATCAAGAGTCTTATTTTTTTAAAAATTCATGTAACTTTAATTAATGCAACTTTAAAGAAAGTCTTTATAATATTAAAAATATTGTCAGAATAAGACGTATCCATTTTATTGCTTGAAGATACAATGTAATGCAAACAATTATTAAACCTCCCCATTGAGGCAATTTCTCAGACAATTAGAAGTTCTACAAGGATTCATTATTGGCGGCCACAATCTTAGCAACGCAAGATTTGCAGATGACACAGTGTTGATAGCAGACACTAAAACGAAATTACAAGAACTCCTGCAGAATGTAGCGAAGGAAAGCAAGAGTGGACTAAACATCAATTGTAAGAAAAAGGGACTGCATAGTTGTTATAAAAAGGAACAGTCCAACATACAAACTGCAGATAGTAAAAGTAAATGCCACAGCCACTCAAATCAGAGGGTGCCAGTCTGCATAGGGCGTCTAGACAATCCCCCTTGCAGACACCTGCTCAGGCATATTTGTGTTTGGTTAACGCTCACATATCCAACCTGTGGTTTATACTGCAACTATGATGGGCAGACCTTAGTTACATTTTCTGAGAGAGTGCATGTTATCTAGCGTGATCAACAGTCTGAACAATGCCAGCACGCTCAAACCCTCGGTTACGATGACTTTAAACTTCATGCTAGGACAACCACCGATAGCTCCCAAGTGTCACGTTTACCCAATTTCACACACAATGCTTTAGTCAAGCCCTGCTATGGTTTTCAGACACTTTCCTAAGGTACCACACGATGGTATCATACAATCAAATAAGTAAAACAATTTAAATAACTTAGAAGTGTTTTATCAGGGGACAGAAAGTGCGACAATGAAATCTGAAGATTCGCTTGGATAGGGGAAAATGGCTTTCGGTTTGTTTTTGTTTTTTGGGGGTTTTTTTTTGTTGTTGTATTTTTTGTTGTTTTTTTTTACGACATATCAACCTGAATGGGTTATTTAATGCCCACAAAATTTTTATTGTTGGTAATTTTGCTGGTAAATGTATCGCTAGTAATATTTTTTTCCTTCAAAAACTCTATTTCTGGCAATAGTATTTCGAAAAATGCATAGCTGCTAATATTTTTTTTTCCAAAAATTTATTGCTGATAATTTTTTTCTTCAATAATTTATTGCTAATAAAAAAAAATTTTCTTCAAAAATTTATTGCTGGTAATAATTTTCTTACAAAGTATTTCTGGTATTAAAACCTATTTTTACATTTTCATAGTGTTTCGACTTCAGTTTGGGGATCAACTATTTGCCTATAGCTAACCCCGGGTCAGCGTGGACCTGGGAACACCAGCAATTAAGAGGTGATTCTATGCTCCTGTTAACTTCTTGATCAGAAGCCTTGCGGTTGGATGTAGTTTATCGTTTTACCCACGACGCGGATGTAGTTTATCGTCATACACAGGACGGGAAAATGCTTTTCAAAAGCTCAGCAAAGTAATAAGAAACATGAAAATTTTGTTGGTAAAAAAAACGAGTTCTGAATTGTTACGCATTATCAGTCATCCTCTTGCAGTGAATGCTGGGTAATCTCGTCACAGATGAAGAAGAAACTCGAAACAAAAAAATGTGGTTCTACCGAAGGATGCTGAGAATACCATAGACCGAACATGTAAGAAACGACGAAGTTTTAAAGAAACCGGAAACTAAAACGACGCATACAGTTAACATCGGAAAGGAACAGTTTAAATTTCTGTAGCACATGATAAGGATAGAGGGCTTGGTAAGATTGATACTCTCAGGGCAGATTGCAAGGATGACAAAAGAGAACAACGCATGACTTACCTAGCGAGATTAAATGAATGGGTAGCGAAGGAAGGTCCAGGAGAAATAATAAAAACGACCAAATTTATTAAGAGCTACTAAGGACAGGAAATTGTGGCGAGCCATGATCGCCAACGTCCTAGAAGAAGAAGAATAGTGGATCCTCAATTTTCTTGTTCGGTGTGGCCACAGTGAATTTGAGGAAGTCCGATAGATGCACAATGGTGTTTAAATCTCGTGAGCGTGATAGACTTCTGGAGTATCTGGAAGTTTGTGGAATTTTGCGTGATTATAAAAAAATCCAGAATTAGGAAAGGATGTACCTTATTGCATTGTAATCTTTAGTTGACCATTCCCCCAAAACATCTGGGCAACCACCACTTATATATTTTCGTAGGCATCCGTTTATCTCGCGAGATAAAGCGAACACCCTCTTTGGTAAAAATTCAGTCCTCTGATCGGTCGTACATGGAGTCTGTGCGCCTCCCAGACTACATGGCTCTCCTCTCGGCCGTACCGACAAGATTCAAAGGTGTACAGGGCTTTAAATTTGGGGACGGCTTAGCTGCAGGAGTTTCCGGGAAAGTAATCACTGTAGACATCCAACCGCCTCCGGGGTCCCCATTCCGAGGTTTCTGTCTGGATTTACTTCCATAGACTTTTACGTATTTGTATATGACTACTAGGCAGCAGAGATTTAAAATTAGGGTTTTCTTTCCTCTAGATGGATTGCCTACCTGGGCTGTAGAGCTTCATCTACCGGAAACAGCTGGTTATGAGGCCTTAGTTGTCCATCTTAAGTTGAGCTCCAAGTCGGAAAATGGGCGAAGGCAAAGGAATGGCTCCTCATAACCAACCATATATCTTCATAGATAGGAATTATATATATGTTTATCAATGGGAATATTCATATGAGCACACAGGCATTTACAGGCTTACACACACACAGACAAACACACACAGAAACACACACACAGATATATATATATATATATATATATATATATATATATATATATATATATATATTATACAATATGAATTAAGATTACATTTGAGTAATGATCATTTTCACCTTGTAAATTGTACTAAAATTTACAAGGACTTTTTAAACCAGTCAATGGATGATAAATTATAGGGTTTTCAATAATTTATCATCCATTGGTTTGAAAAATCCTTGTAAATTTTATTTCAAATTACATGGTAAATATTATCTTAATTCCTATTGTAAGAAATATGTTTGCTCTATTTAATTAAAACATTGAACTCTATGTGTGAATCAGTTTTAACATTTAATATTTTATATTGTATTAATAGGATTCATTTAGATTATATACCAACGGACTATTACCGACATATAATATATATATATATATATATATATATATATATATATATATATATATATATATATATATATATATATCATAAGAGATTATAATAAAAACATTTTGAAATCGCTACCGATAAAGCTTTCATGTTTCAATACTATGATTGTACTTCCTCAGGCGACGGTAGGTAACTGGTTATAAAATAATTTCTTTTGAAAATTTAAAAACAAATCCATACATCTTTTCCTAAAGTTAATGCGGAGGTGGGGCATAGGGTCAGAAATTAAAAATAAACTTGTATTTTTACACCAGTTGTTCTTTCTCTCATTTGTATATATATATATATATATATATATATATATATATATATATATGAATAAAAACAAAAGGAAAATTTATCTTTTATCGCATTTCGTCCTATGTTGGGGTTTATCGAGTCAAATGTAAGGTTTTTATTTAGCAAGTACTTTTTATAAACAAAAGTAAAAATGTTACCTTTCAAGTGTGTTTAAAATTTAATAATGTTTATAAATATATTTCAGACTAACTGAAAAGTCTTGGTAAATTATATAGGTCGCCAATTAATTTAATGCTTAATAGACAAAAGTGAATAAATGTTTATCTGTCAAATAATGTAATTAATATTTTTCTTATTTTAGTTTGAGAAAAAAGCATTCGACAAATAGAAAAAATAAAATTACAACAGAAACTGGACACCGTTCGAATGTTTTCGATCAACAATGGGCAACCTTTTGAACTTCATGGACCATTAAATATATAATTTTAAATTTCGCGGACCACTAACATGAATTTAGAAAAGAAAACGGTAAATACATTTATATAATAATAATCGGAAAACTTATTGATACGAAATGCTCCCATTAAAGGCAACAAATTTATAGCGTAATTATTTAATAAAAACAAAGTGAAAATTTCATTGTTTGCAAGTTATGTTGGGTTATTCTATGGCTGGATGATGTCACATTTGGGTACTTGTGTTTATTTTGAGACTACATAAAATCCTGAACATATATACCAACCATATTATGTTTTGTTACTTGTCATTTTTAAATCTGAAGTTTCATAAAAATTGAAATAATGTTCCAATTTTTCTCCGGACCATAAAAATTTTTAAACGTGGACCACCTGTTGGTGACCATTGATTTAGATAATCTGAAGTAAATAGTGAAGTTTATATACAAAGAATTAATAAATGTCTATATAGGTCACATTCTTTGCACGAAGAGCATCGAAACTATATTCTTCTTTCCATGGAATATTTTGAGTGCATTCTGAAACATAACAATATTACTAAAACTATTAATATCATTAAAATAACTTTAATAATCTAAATAATAATTTAATTAATTTGGGCTTGGTTCTCCCTGCGTTGATTAGCACGACCAATGCACCCTAATACTGGACTATTTAGGATTATCGTCGCGTGGAAAGAGGGGTAAAAACATTACTTGGTTTCAGTGAGAAAAAGAAAGAATTGGAGAGAGAGAGAATCAGGCTAATCTGATGAGAACAGATACTACACTTTGATCGTAGGCAAACGGGCGAGAAGCAATTGTATTTTCAGTTCGCCCACAAAGTCGAGGTTTAATGTCTCTCACAGCAATACCATAGAAAAATTGACCAATCCCATTTCGTCACTAACCCTTTTGGGAACGCCACATGCGCTGAGTAATAAACAAAAGGATAGGTACTATGTCGGGGGAAGGTCCCCTGGGGCTTGGGCTTCATTTTTTTTATCCTCCCTGACCACGGAAAGGACCGAGAAGCGATTCTGACTGCCATAAAACCGCCATTTTTCAGACGCACAGTATCGAACGACGAAAAACAAATAAAGCAATCGCCAAAAATCTAATTACCATCAATTCAATAAAATAACATCCCCTGCTAAATTATTTATAAATTATTTTTAAAATAAATGTCCGTTAGACGAGGAACTGACTGGATAGAATGAAAGAAAGAAGGGAAGATGAAAGTGTTTTAACATTTCCTACAAATAACTAATAAAAAA
Organism: Acanthosepion lycidas; assembly: GCA_963932145.1. Lineage (NCBI taxonomy): Eukaryota > Metazoa > Mollusca > Cephalopoda > Sepiida > Sepiidae > Acanthosepion > Acanthosepion lycidas. Next base: position 3,302,314 of record OZ010603.1, read on the forward strand.
TTGATTATTCTGTTTTGATAGCGGGAAAAGATAGGAAAAGACACTACTTGGTTTCAGCGAGAAAATGAATAAAAGAAAGAAAGAAAGAAAGATCGAAGTGTTTAACTGCTGTTTCAGTGTAATCGAAAAAGTTGTCAAATTCAAATCTTTTCATTTGTATTTTAAGAAGTAAGGGGAAACTTCTTAAAATAATGACCAGAATTCATATTTATGATTGTTATTTCAACATTTTGTTAATTTTGACAGAGTTTCCAGAACTAGCTACCTCAAGACAGCCATTTTACAATATTGATAGCATCTTTCAACTCTTTGTGAACGTAAATGTGGCTGATATACTGTCATTTCTAAAAAGACGTCGATCTCTACAAGAAAAAAAGTAGAAAATAACGATAAAACAAAGTTTTTATGATAAAAAAAAACATATCTACGAAATCAGATTCTGATAAGAAACCCTCTTTGAAGAAATAAAACTAGGAAAAAGGATATGTAGAGAATAAATATTGCCAGTAATTCTTTATTAAAGAGAAGAATAATAGCAGCAATGCAATAGTCTTTCGACAGATGTGGTCTTTGCAGAACTGTTAAAGGCACATGACACAGTGAATAAAGGCGTTTAGTTAGATCCAGTGACAAGACCCAAAGAGTGTGAGTTCAATACCCGGTTAAGACAGTGGAGAACTTAGAGAGGGGAATTAACAGGAGATAACTGATAACTGACATCCATTAAACATGGCACGTGGAACTAGAACAGTCTACCCCAGTGAGCAAAATAAAGGGTTCAGTTCGACATTCCAATCATCTAAAAAGGCCGGAGCGTACAACGATCGAAACGATGTAATAAATATGATGACAAAGATGAGGATGACAGTCCGAATAATGTAAATAGTGTACATAATACCTCATCTCAGAAATATAGACTGATACTGAAAGGCCGAAACGTTGTAATAAATATGGTGACAAAAGATGAGGACAATAGTCCGAATAATATAAATAATGTACATAATACCTCATCTCAGAAATATAGACAGATACTGGAAGGCCGAAACTTTGTGATAAATATGGCAACAAAGATGAGGACAATAGTTCGAATAATGTAAATAGTGTACATAATATCTCATCTCTGAAATATAGACAGATACTGGAACTTGATTTATAAAGTGATTCTGTTACAAAGAATACTTTCTTTATTCATATGTATTTATATATTTAAAAAAATCGCATTGAATAAACCTTTAGGCTAGGTATGCCATAAAACAAAACAAACAAATAAAGTGAAGTTCAAATGCGATAGGGTAAATCTAAGGATATTTCACTGTCGTAAAACTCACCATGAGCTTATTAATTATAAATTTAACAGTTAATAATTAAGAATCGTCACAAACTTTAAATAGAAAAACCGTAAAATTTTCACGGCTCTTTCTATTAGCGTATTAATATCCAACAAAAATTTAGTTCCTGTATCTAGGTTTTTCGTAATGACTTTTTCAAATTCTCTAAAGACTTTGTGAATATATACATATATCATCTTGACTTGTAATCTTTGGGCGGATCCGATTGCAGAAGCCACACTAACTCTTTTCCATAACGGTCTATCAATGGCAGCCATCAGAAATTCTGGTACAGTCATACCTGTCTATTGTTTGATACTGTCCAACCAGTTTTTGCGTTGATCCACACCTTCAACGGTGCCTTTCATGATGATCTTGCACATTCTGCTGTGCCTAAAGTGCTCAATATCAGAGATAGAGCGTGTGTAAATATAAAAGTGAACATTGAAGTCAACACTTAGAGGCGACAGGGTGTTTTATGCTAGACGCAATCGTCAGGCCTGACGATTGCATCTAGCATGAAACAGACTGAGCACTTCATCCCATAAATATAGCACACCTTAAGAGTATATTTCTTCTTCTTATATATATATATATATATATATATATATATATATATATATATATATATAATACATAAAAAGTTAATGGTCATAGTTTAATCAGACCAGAACGATTTTTTTTGTATTTCTTTAAGGCATGGGTTCCAGGAATCCCTTCAATGAGTCTACTGGAATCTTTTCCAATCAATCCTAGGGCTCCAACTACAACAGGGATTGTTGTTTTCATGTACCACATTTTTGAGATTTCGATTTCAAGGTCCTTGTAATTTGATATATTTTTCAAGATCTTCAAAGATACACTGCAGTCTGCAGGGACTGCCATATAAATAAGGAGGCATTTTTTATTCTTTGCAGTCTCTAATAACAATGTCTGGACTGTTATTTTTGATTGTTCTCTCTGCGTGTATTGTGTAGTCCTATAAAATTGTTACAGGTCCTATCTCTGTAACCGAGTCTGAGTGGTGTTCATACCAATTTCTTTCAGTTTCCTTATTATTATTATTATTAGTAGTAGTAGTAGTAGTAGTAGTAGTAGTAGTAGTAGTATGCATTCCTGTCTGGTCTATTAGCTTTGATTGTTCTGTCTGTGTGTAGTATAAAATCCCATAAAATTGTTACAAGTCCTATCTCTGTAAACGGGTCTGGTTTTCTTGTATTTTCCTCCCCGTAAAAGTTGCTTATTTTCCAATGGAGATATTGGTCCACTCAGTCATGGCGAATTTCATATTCAGTGGATTCTAACACCGTTCAGTCTGATAAAAGATGGTGAATTGTTTCTGGATATTTATCACAGAATCTGCATCTGGGGTTCACACAACTTTTCAGTATGTGTGCTGCGTAATTTCTAGCAAGCATTGGTTTTGTGCAGCAAGAATTGAACCTGTTATTATCATTATTATTATTATTATTAGTAGTAGTAGTAGTAGTAGTAGTAGTAGTGGTAGTAAAAAAAAACGCCCAGTTTCCCCGCAGAGTGAAGTTTCTGAAGCCAGTAGTAATGTTGCACGCACCCCTGAGATTCTGAATCTTCTCCGATTAGGTAGACAGACTGTGGCAATTTTCTGGTTTTCCACCTGCATTTATTTCTTAAACTCTATATTTATATATAGTGTTTAATAAATAAACAGAGCGTCTACTCAAATATAGTCATCTACTAAAATAACATTTACGTAATATATATATATATATATATATATATATATATATACATACAGAGAGAGAAAGAGAGAAATAGATATGAACAGTCTGAGATAGATAGATAGATAGATAGATAGATAGATAGATAGATAGATAGATAGATAGATATGAACAGTCTGTGATAGATAGAAAGATATGTCACGTGTTACTTTGAATTCGTCTGGTTTGACGAAACTTGGCCGATGTAGTTAGTTTTTATTTCTTCTGATTTTGGCGCGTACGGTGGGGGTGGGGGTGGGGCGGTGAGATTGCGTTCAACATTTTTAGCCAAGTGATCGCTTTTGAGTTGACAAGAACATTTTAAATCGGATTATTCTTGAAAGGCAGCGTCTCGCTAATGTATCCGAGACAATGAACTTTGAAGACATTGATCAGCATCGTTTTTCTCCAGAAATCATCTTGGCTCTTTTGTGTCTGGTTTGGAAATATGAGTGCATCTTTTCTAAGATGCACTCTACATTCTGGCGTCCGTCGTTGGACGTACGTTATATGCGTCAGGAATAATTCACAAGACCTCTCTGACCAGAGTTGCTAGACTGGCATACTTCTGAAGCAGGTACATTGACATGCTTGTGGCGGTGGTCACACATCACCGACTGGTCAGCACTTCAGAAGTTCTTTTTTTTTCAGATCACATGTGATCATACCTATAAAAAATGTAGTAAAGTCACTAAGACGCAAAGGTTTACTAAGCGTTGAGTGTTAAAAAATCTGGTAAAAAATATTATTAAGGAGGGTGAAGAATAAAGACATGTAACATTTTTTTTTGTTTTGTCACCTTCGTCTAAAAAAATAATTTATCTTCCTTTCGTCACTTTCTCTCAGTCTGAGCCTCTTGCTCTTTACTCTCATGTTAACCTCACATACTGATAACCATCGGTCGAAAGTTAATGTTCCGTATCCATTTTTTAAACAGGTCCAGCTATTTTCAATTTAACAAGACCTCGCCTGACTCTATTTACATTATTTGGGCTATTGTCCCCATTTGTTCGCCATATTTATTACAACGTTTGGACAGTTGTACGCTCCGGTCTTCTTCAGGTGGTTGGAATGTCGAACTGAACCCGTTATTTCGTTCGCTGGGGTAGACTGTTGACTGTTGACTGTAGACTTGGTCATTTATGTAGATAAGGAATAGAGTGGGGCCTTGGATAGAGCCTTGAGGAACACCTGCGTTCGTGGGATAGGAACTGGAGGAGAATCCATTGAGAACGACCTTCATTTTACGGTTTGACAGGAATGATCGTATTAGGTTATATAATCGACCCGTAATGCCATAACCCTGGAGCTTGCGAAGAAGGCCGGCATGCCAAACCCTATCAAATGCTTTGGAGATGTCTAGTGCCACGGCTCGGGCTTCCCCATTATTTTGAAGAGCTCGGTAGACTGTTTCAGTGATGGCCGTTAGCACATCGGCTGTAGATCGGACAAAGCGGAAACCATATTGCTTGTGTGAGAGCAGATTATGGGATGTGAGGTGGTTAACCACCCCGGTATTGATTCGGGCTATGAAGACTTTGTCGAAGAGGGGAAGGAGACTGATAGGACGGTAGTTGGAAGGGTCAGAGGGGTCGCCGGAGTTCTTGAAGACAGGAACGATCGAAGAGGACTTCCAGCAGTCAGGAAAACAAGATTCCTTGAGGCAGTAGTTGTATAGTTTTGAAAGGGCGGGCGCCAGTTCAGGCGCGCATTTCTTCAAGACAATGGCTGGTATCCCGTCTCCATCACTAGCCTTGTTGGGGTCTAAATTAGAGATAACGCCGAGTACCAAAGAATGTTTAGCCCACTCAATATGGCCTCAGTTCTAAGAGGGAAGTCGGGTATGGGTACACCGGGACAGTCGAGGGTCGAGTTGAATGAAAATTTCCGAGCAAAGCATTCAGCCTTGTCGGTAGAGGAGGTCAGGACTTCGAACTGGTTGAATAAAGGAGGTATAGAGGGTTTGCAATTGTTCAATACGCTCTTGAAGAGACGCCAATAATCTTTGGAGCCAAATTTGCGTGATGCAATACGTTCCTTCATCCGAGCCGCAAATAGTGACTTAGCATCGTTGAGGACACGCTTACATTCGTTACGGGCGGAGGCAAAGAGACGTCTATTGCAGTCAGACATGTCGCTACGGAATAGGTGGAAGTAGTGGTTCCTATGGGCGATGGCAGCTGAGCAATCAGCCGAGAACCAGGGGGAGGAGCGCGACATGACCCTATATTTCCTTGATGGGATGAAAGCGTCGATTCCAGCTTTAACCCAGGAAGAGACTTCAGAAGCACATTCTTGGACGGGGAGCTTAAAGACTCCATCCCAGGGGACATCGCGGAGGAAATCACGGAACGCGTCCCAGTCAGCTCGTTGATAGTAGAACGAAGTTTTAGTGGTAGGAGGTTCTTTATAGGGGGTGGAGTTGAAGGAGATGTTAACTGATACTACTGCATGATCAGAGTTACCAAGAGGGTTGTGTTGCGACGCGCTGCAGGATTCGGTGATGGAGGTAAAGCACAGGTCGAGAAGAGAGGCTTTACCTTCCCGGTTGAAGGCAAAACGAGTGGGGAAGTTAACTATCTGTGTGAGGGAATGGGAGATTGAGAAATTGAGCGTTTGAATGCCTGCGTGGTCCGTAGTAGCATTCTTAAGCCACAAGGTGTGATGGGCGTTAAAGTCACCAAACACAAAAATGTGAGCAAACGGGTGGAGGGAGAGAGCCTTGTCTATGCTGTCAGAAATGCTATCGAGTATCTCACAGTCTTGAGAGGATGGAGAGCGGTAAAGGAAGAAGAGATAGCTTACCGCATTGAGGAGAGAGAGTCAGAGACACATGTATGACTGGTCTGGCGATTCGAGAGAGGATTCTCTGGCCAGAGGGAGATGTTCCTTGACGTAGAAACCAAGACCGTGCATGTGGGTTAGAGAGTCTTTTCTGAGGAGAGGAAGATAGCCGGGGATCGAGAGATCAGAAGAGGGGATAGACGAGACAAGGTTTGTCTCACAGAGAGGATTTTGAAGAGTTCGTATGATTCTGATTATTTTTTGTTTGTATGATTTTTCCCTTTCTTTACACTCTATGGATTGTGGGAATTGTAGTTGAAGTATTGTCCGGTGAAGGTTGACTTGTGATACACGGATGTCTTGAACTTATTCTCTGTGCGAATTATTTGTAAATCTAGGAAGCCTAGCTGGTTCTTATTTTCTTCTTCCATTGTGAACTGGATCGAAGATCTTATTCAGAAAGCCCCGCAGAATTTGTACAGCTTCTTGTTGCCATTTACATATCTCAACAATAATGTTATGGTGCTGTTCCTAAAGCCATTTCCTCTAAATTTTCCCTGTATATGTTTGTCATTACTAATGACAACGGTGATCCCATAGCCAAGCCTTCTACATATTGGTCTTGATAAGAACATTAAACAAATGATTACCGCTTCTTTCAGGGATGTATTGGAGGTGAAGAGAGTAATTGAGATGCGATACAACAAACTTAGACATGTGAAAATGGAAAGTATTTTAATTTTTCTAGGACGGAAAGTGATAGATTTGGATACTCATATTTACGTGAGAATGTAGTTGAAATGACAGACTACACACCTAACAGAAAATGGCGAGTGAAGCAATGGATTTGATAACATATTCGAGTGGAAGGGTAGACAACTAGATTCATAATCACTATACAGAAAATGAAGTTTTTTTTTTTAGGAGGATTAATAGAATTGATCTCATCCTGAGTGGAGGGAGTACTACTTTTATGTGCCGTGTCCCTTCCGGACGTTGGCGATCATGGCTCTCCACAATTTCCAGTCCTTTGTAGCTCTTAATAAATTTTGTCTTTTTGTTATTTCTCTTAAATCTTGTTCTGCCATCCATTTACACAAACTCATTCGTTTTCTTCTATGTGCCGTGTTTCTTGTGGATGTAGTTGATCATGGCTCTCCACAATTTCCTGTACTTTGTAGCTCTTAATAAATTTTGTCTTTTTGTTATCTCTCCTAAACCTTGTTCTGCCATCGATTTACACTCTTCTTTTATGTTCCGATTTTTCTTGAGGACGTTGGTGATCGTAGCTCTCCACAATTTCCTCTCCTTCGCTGCTGTTAATAAGATGTCTTTTTGTTATCCCCTCATAACCTTGTTCCCGCATCCTTTTACACAAGCTCATTCTTCTTTTTTCTCTGTCATGTCACTTCAAGACTTTGTAAAACCTATCCAGACCCCACTGGACCGATGTACTCTACAAGACCAGGCGTTGGTCCTGTGCTGGTCCAAGTATTACAGGTTCAATCAAAGTCTCCGGTTCACAATGTCAATTTGATTCCCGGAAGATTCAGCTTCAAGTTCGTTGTAGCGAGAATCGGGCCAAACAGAAGAAAAAAATCAAATATGAACAAGTCGATTCGAGTCCAAAGAAAAATTTATGTATATATATATATATATATAAGGAAAAAACTGGTGCAAAAAGTACAATGCTTCTTTTAGAAGAAAGTAGTGTATATGAAATAAAGTCCAGAAAAACAAAATTGCAAATAATTCTGAAAGGAGAGAGAAGTAGTTGTCGGGTTCACTCTTTTTGTTCTTAGTAGTTGTCGTAATCATTTCACTATTACGAGATAAGAGTGGTTCACTGGCAGTATTGAGCCAATATTTCAGATTTCACTTCCTCCCTTATTACAACAGCAAGGGGACGCTTTCACTCTCACTGCCTTTCTCCCTCTCTCTGGTCAACTTCGACTCAACTCCGACAGTTTGTTTTCGCACAAACACGCACATAAATAAACGCGGTGGTAGCGACAAAAACCCGGGGTGTTGGGTAACTTAGAATACAACCTGATTACTGATCTCTCCCACTTCATGATTAAATGAACAGTCTCTTCTCAATTGGTATTCCATAGTTCTTATAAACACTATTGTTTTGACATTTTATATTAATAATTCTGACGAAGCACAGATTCTCTGGGCACAAACTTCACCACAGATTATTTTTTCTCACCTATAAACAAAATTCTATATTACTATAATTATTAATATTTCAAGGGTGACCACTGCTCTCTGCCACAACTTTGGCGATTACAGCTCTCCACACTATCCTGTCCTTAATACTTTTTGCCTTTTTGTTACCTCACCTAAGCTTTTACTCTCCTTTTACTCAAGCTCAGCTAATCGTTTAAAATCAGGGATCGATATTATAAAAAGAACGATTAATTTTTGACATGTGTCGATATCTAAGAAACTTCTAAAGAATGTTTCTTAACAAAAATGATTTCCCAAAGCATTTTCATTAATTTCTATCACTGGGCCAGTCTATTTAAGTAACCTCATTAGTCAATCAAACACGCTTACCTTTACTAAACTGTACAAAATAGAGAGCGAGAACAAATTTAACTGTTTACTGTTTCGGCTACTATAATTGTTTGCCAACACTTATAGATCAGATTTGAAAAAAGCAATATTGCATTATTATTAAGTATTTGTTATTTTAATCATTAAATTGATTTTAAAATAGTTGGAGTATTTTATATGTTAAATAATAGAAATTTTAATCCCCCTCCCCCCAAAAAAAGAAAATTTATTGTACTAAGCTATGCACCCTAATAAAACCAACTGCGTTTTGTAGACCCTTAACAGTTTGCACTTCTCTCCCAAAATTTGGTTTCGTTCGGTTGATGTATGGCTATTTTAGAGGATGTGACGGACGGACTAACAGAATCACAGAATTGTATGTATATTGATTTTCTAAGCGTAGCTTAAATGCGGCACAAGGCCGAAAAGCGCACCCCGTGAGGATCGAACTGTTTTAGAGAGACAAGCTAATTACACCACGCTTCGGTGTCCCAGAATTATATATATATATATATATATATATATATATATATATATATATATATATATATATATATATATATATATAAGTTTTTTTATGGTACAAAATTTAAACTTAACGATAGCTAGGAATAAGCAAAATGTATATGGCATTTTAAAAAGCTAAAACAAAACAAAAAAAAAACAAAAAAAACAACGGGTTTTGTCCAAGTAGAAATAGAATAGAAACGGGTTGTTCTTTTTTTAGCTTTTTAAAATGCCATATAAATTTTGCTTATTCCTAGCTAGCTATATATATATATAGATAGATAGATAGATAGATAGATAGATAACGGTTAAGAAAGAAATATTGAATGTGCGTGTATGTGTGCGTGTTTGTGTGTGCATCTCTCTCCCTCATTTCTCTCTCTCTCTTTCTCTGAAAGTGTGTGTGTGTCTGTATGTGAAGGAGTGATCAAGCAACTGTATAAATTCATTCGGAAAGGGTATCGTCGCTTTTGGGAGAGAGAATTTAAAATTCGTTCAGATGTCACAAATCTTAAATTGATTTGTCAAGACAAAAATCATCAATGACAACAGCCCACTTAAAACAAAACAAAAGAACATAATTCTTTTATTCCTTGCTAAGAGAATCTGCGATTCTAAACGGAAAGAATTCTGATAATGCCAAATTGATCTCTTTGGAATTTTTTTTGTATTTATTTTTGCAAAGCACAGCAAAAATAGAAAGCGTTCAAATAATCTTATTAAATAGAAATATAAGTTGTGTGAGGAGAGTCCGATAAAATATCCCAACCTATTTGATCTCCTGATTTCATTTTATTGTGTGTTTCTGATTGGATTTTTATTCTGAATAATAATGCACTTTCAGTTGAAAAATTAACCTATTCTTGAATATTCACCGTTCTTTATTTATTTCGATTGCTTCATTCGTATTCTTCATTCATTCCTACCATAATCTATAGACTATTCATCAATAACATCCTTACCAGATCGAAGTTTTGATGCTGTAATTACTGCCACGCTCAGAATCCCAAATATCTCAAAAGAAATTCTTTTTAAAAAATTTTACTTTTACCCCCTTGTGAAATTTAACTGAAACAAAACGAATAATTCCGTTTTAATTTACTTTTCTTTTTTTTTTTTCGTATTTTTCCAATAAAACATGGCCCCATGCACATGTTAGTACTTCATATGTCCATTCCCAGAATTCGTTCATTGCAGATTGAACACAGATTCTCGATTGGATTTAAATCAAAAGATTTTCCGGCCCAGTTTATATTACTTTGATTTGCTCACTGGTAAGGCTTGTCAGTGTGTTCGTGCAGCGTTACAATTTTTGTATGCTTCTTTGGAGTAACGTCCATCGCAGACAATGGCAGTAAGACAACTAATCGACAGTCGAGACAATTGTGTCTGGGCGTGATGAAAATCTGATTCAATCACGTATGATGCAATATTTTTCAAGGTCAATAAAATTTCATCATACATCCCGAAAACACATCCCTATTACTGCACACCATTTCAAATGACCTAATATAAAGAAAAAAATAAAAATGGATAACATCCTGTCACTCCAGTTGGTCTAAAACTGGGCGTATGGTGAAGGAAAGGAAACTAAAACTGTTGTTTACATTAATTTGCACAAGGTTGTACAGTCGTAATTGGTGAATTGTAATATGCTAAGTGTTGAAGGTGGTTTAACCCTTTGCGTCCAGCGTTCATGAACAATTTTAATCCTTTTTCCTGAGCTCCTGAGTCAAAATTTGCAAATAATTCGTATCTATTGTTTCACGGTAGTTATAAAAATAGTTACAAGGCTTTACTCACCGGTGAATCGGTGGCTGGGCATTAAGTAATATTTCTCTACCACTGTTCAACCGGTGGCTCATCAGTACATCATTTTTCTCTACCACCGGTAAATCGGTGGTCAGTGCTCAATGGGTCAAATAAAACATTCAGTCGTCGTTCCATCATATGAAATATATGGTGATCCTAAGAACCAAGGATATTGCCGAAGATCTTGCAGAAAAAGAAGAGTAAAAAAGGCATCATATGGGCAGGCATTATTCTGATGGAATAGCACACTGTTTTCTTTTTCTAAGAATGTAAGTAAACTGGCGTTGTTCTTCTTTCCCTCCACAGGCACCAAACGTGAAAGGGTGTTTTAAATTATAGCACCGACTATAATATCAGTCTTTGCTCCTGTGTGTAGTGGGTGAATATACTCTGGAAAATGTCGCTCCGACACATAAACGACCAGCATTTGCATAAAGCCTGAACCTAATCACATCACCGGTCCTTCAGGTGATCCTCTTGTGAAGTCAGACGATGCATGAACGACGGTGTTATATCGTAAGTGGAAAAATATTTTCTCGTCGCCGATTGCACGTAAACTGTTCTTGTGTATTATTTCAGTTAAATATAGTTGGTTCTAGTTGTCTGAATTATTTCTTTAGAAAGCTTCTAAAGGTGTATGTTTTTAATCAATTCGCCCCAAGCAAGGCAATAAAGCCACTAAGACACAAGGAATCTACTGGGAGTGAAAGAGAATGAAAAGAATTTGAAGGAACCGAAAACCCGAAACTAAAATGGGAACTAGGTATAAACCTATGCTCCTGTTTAAAAGATCAAGGAGGAGTTTGAACCGAACAACAGACAAACCTATCTACTCCTGTCCGGCACTCTATATATCATATTATTGCCGAAGGTACTGATAATTTCAACAGAATTATGTACTATCCGTTTGCATACAAATACTGAGCTCAGATTGTCGTCATCTTTTAGAATTTTGCTATTTTATTTTTTATCAATAAATAGTCTTTCTATCATCCCATCCTATTCAATTTTTTTTCAATACAAAATGACTGTTTTAATGTCACCGAGGAGAGTTTTCCATTCTAAATCGCAATGATTGTGTTCTTGAAAATAAATCGAGCCTTTTATTTCGACTCCAAAAATACACCTGAAGAATCTATTGTTTTCAATCGAATCTCATTTTTTATTTATAGATATCGATTTATTGTTTAGACTAATAAGACAGAATCATAAAGGAATTAATAAAGGAAATTCCTTCATCGTTCCCTTCACGCATCCGTCTAAATTTAAGACAGCAGTTGAGTGAAATTCCCAATCAAGTTTTTAAAATCGTCTTCTCCAATCCATTGTTCAGCCTGCAATACTTAGTGTTTTATTCTCTGCAAATCACATATATATATTTATAATGATATTCACCCTGTTAAGGCCCAGGAGCCACTCGAGGTAGATGGTTAAGTGTTGCAGTGTATGGGGATATGTGCAGAAAATAACGGTTAACACGTAGATTGAAGTGATTGGAGTAGCATCTTCTTGGGAGTAGGTTCCACAAAAGTAGCAGTACATGGGAAGATGCTGCTCTAGTGTTACTTACATCTCAACCTCTACAAAGCCTAAGAACCACTCGTGGTAAAGTGTTACAAAGTAATTGATACAGTTTATAGGGATATTTGGGGAAGATAACGATTAACCCTAGACTTGATGAGGTTAAGATTGTAATGATCGGGGAAGCATCCTCTTGAGCCACTCGAGGTAGAGGGTTACAGAGTAAAAGGCACAGTTTATGGGGATATGTGGAGAAGATAATGATTGACCCTAGACTTGAGCAGGTTAAAATTGTAGTGATCGGGAAGTATCCTCTTGGGAGCCGGTTCCACAAAGCAGCGGTTCGTGGGAAAAAGCTACTCGAGTGGAATATGCATCTCACCCTCTACAAGGCCCAAAAGCTACTCGAGGTAGAAGGTTAGTGTAAGAGGCACAGTTTATAGGGGTATGTGAGAAAGATAACTGTTGGCCCTAGACTTGAACAGGTTAAGATTGTAGTTATCGAGAAAGCATCCTCTTGGGAGTCGAATCCACAAAGCAGCAGTTCGTGGGAAGAAACGGCTTGAGTTGAAATTACATATGTACAGTAGCTGATTAAAAATGCTTAAAAAATTAATTTAAATTAATTTTACTGTTTTCACCGATAATATATAAATTAGTTTTAATTTCTGAGATGAAGAGATATAATAGTATTAATTCCTTCAGACAAGTGCCCTCCATTTTTTGTCGGCTCATTACAGTGGATTCCCCACCCCTCAAAATTATTTCTACCTTATGGTATTGCTACTATTATACATTGATTTTTTATTACATACCTTTCTTTTGCTAAGCCGTCAATACAAAATTATTTCTATTTAGCATCATTATCGATAAAATTCTAAAAGAATAGAATAACATGCAAGGGGGTGATAAACCATCAAAAACGAATCAGTCAAATCAAAAACTAAAAAAAGATGAACTGCTAACAACCAGGGATCTTTTTTCAAGAGATACTTTAGAGAAAATTTAACCAGAAGCAAGGCAATAAAGCCACTAAGACGTAAGGGTGTAACTGAGTCATAAAGAATAGCACAAAAATAAAACGCTTTTAAGGAGAGAGACCAATAAAAGAACAGACATTAAGAAGATACATTACATTTAATTTTTTGAAGATTTAAGTGAACGATGAAGCAAGAAGCCAGACGCGAGTTCTTCAAGCGGGAAGAAACTCTTAGCATAGAACTTCCGAATACATTCCGACATTTCAACTCTAAAATGAGATTTTGTTGGCAGTCAAGTATTTCGTATCACTTCATAGAGTCTATGGACCAGAGAGGAAAGTACAATTACCGTGAAAGTATTTATAGATAAAGCATGGAGAAATTACGGTTGGGCGATAAGAATGTGACTGAAGCCGACATTCCTGGTCAGGCTCTATGACATTGCAATTTGGAATCTATCAAGCAGCTCTAAATATATAGTAAAAAAAAAAGCAGACCAGATGTGGTAGCAATATTCAAAGCAGGAACGAATGGTAGACTTAAAAATATGAAGTGTGAAACCCAGGATCACAAACTCATATCCATACAACTGAATATTTTAGTTCTGTCACTGATATTCAGTACTTTCCAATACGTACTGCGCATATAATATAA
>OZ010603.1:3318700-3338700 GCA_963932145.1 Acanthosepion lycidas
AATGTTTGAATAAGTATTAGGTTGGTGCAAAAATAATGACGTTTTTTGACGTTAAAAAATACGTCAAAAAACGTCATTATTTTTGCACCATCTAATATTTGAAGGAATAAAAATATTAAATCTTTGAAGGAAATTGTGAATATGAATGAAGAAATAAAAGTGTGAAACTTAATGTGAGAATCGAGGAATGAAAATGAAAAGTAAAATGTGTAAGTGAAAGAAAAATGACTCAATTACTGATCGATGAATGAAGGTAAAAAGATTTTAAAAGTTAAGTATTTAATTCCGGAAAAAGAAAGACAATGTATTATTTCTTTTTTAAATTTCATGTTAATGAAAGAAAAAAATTAATAAAATAACTAATAAAAGTAATAAATCTTAAAGAAAATAAAAGAAAGAAATGAAAGAAATAAGAAAAGAAAAGAAACCAAGAAAGCAGAAAAAATAAAATAAAAAGAAAGACAATAGCACACAAATGAGTAACACAGAAACTAAGATGGCGGATAGCGAACAGAAGTCGTTTTTCAAAACAGAAACAGTGAAGGAATCATTCCTCATTTTGTAAAGAATTCGTGAACAAGAGAGATTATGAGAAAAAGCAAAAAAAGAACGCAATTCTTTAAAAAGAAGGAAAAAAGAAGAAAAATGAAGAAAATAAAATAAAGAATTGCAAAAAATATTGGGTATTCGATTCTAGAAGACGATTGATGAGTTGTTCATCAGATCGATATGATCCAATTTAGTTGATCGATAATCATGATAGGATATAACAAAACTGGTCAGGACTGGAACAGCCAATTTGATTGGTGATTACTTTATTAATTTTTGGTTCACGTACATCTTATTCGTCTTTTTTTTTTTCGATTAAACATATTCTTGATTTATAATTTTTTAAAAATGCTAAAAAGATGGCTACTCATCATAGATCATCTGCAAGACGAACATGGCACTTAAAAATTAAGTTTTGAATTTGTAGAGATTTTAAGTTTGCCGAATAATGACTCAAAAAGCACTAATGATAGACGCATGCTAAAGATGATGGACATGTTACAGAAGATGCCACTCGAAATTATAACACAGCGACAGAGTCCGTTGCTGTTTCATAACTTTGTTCTGTAGTTCTCATATGTGCCACAGAGGAAGGTCATGAAATTAAGTGTGTGGGTCACTTCCTGTCAAGAAGAGCAAGATGAGGTCCACCTTAAACAAATTTCCGCTATCAGCACTTTCTTCTACTCTGATTTTGTTTCGGCTTTAACCAAACCTTGTAAAACCAAACGGACACAAAGAATGGATGATGGGAGCTGATTTGAGGGAAAGCTGGAAGCTTCTAGTCCTGGAATTGCAAGTTGGCGACGAATTCAGTCATCAACGCCATGATTATAAAGAAAACGGTCAGCAAAGAAGAAATTGAATTCTTGGAGAAGAGATAAAACCGAAGATGACTAATGAACCAGAACACACGATTTGCAGTAATTGATCCAAGTGCTTAAATCAGCAACACTTGATCATCTCCATCATCATCGTCATCATCATCATCATCATCATCATCATCATAATTAATATCATTACCATCCTCCTCATCATCATCATTAATATCATCATCAGTATCATTATCAATATCATCATCATTATCATCACTAATATCCTCCTCACCATCATCAATATCATTATCATCATCATCATCAATATCATCAATATCGTCATCATCAATATCATCATTAGTATCATTATTAATAACATCATCATCAATATCATCATCAATATCATCAATATGATTATCTTCCTCATCATCATCATGAATATCATCGCCATCATCACTATCATTATCAATATCATCCTCATCAATATCATCCTCATCAATATCATCATCATCAATATCATCACTAATATCATTATCATCCTCCTCATCATCATCAATATCATTATCATCATCATCATCATCAATACCATCAATATCATCATCAATATCATCATCAATATCATCATCAGTATCATTATCAATATCATCCTCATCAATATCATCACCAATATCATTATCATCCTCCTCCTCAACATCAATATTATTATCATCATCATCATCATCAATATCATCAAAAATACCATCATCAGTATCATCATCATCCATACCATCATCAATATCATCATCATTATCAATATCATTATCCTCATCATCATCATCATCTTCATCATGATCAATATTATCATCATCAATATCATTAACAATATCAACATCATCATCAATATCATCATCAATATCATTATCAATATCATCATCATTCCCACGATCAGCTGAAAACTGGTCTAACCACAGGCGACGTCCTCCATCTTGAAGTCTCGCTTTGGTCACCGTTAATTCCACTAGGGCGGTGGTGGACCATCCACCCTAACTGTTTACTTCATTTTAGCAAACCTACCGCCAAGCGATGTGTGTGTCATCACTATACTGGCTCCATATATTACTATGGGACCCAATTGTACCAAATGATCATTGGCCCTTGCAGATTCATCTGAACTGTGACAGGTTTTGTTATTTCTGCTAGATGTCTATTCAAACACCACACCAGAAACACTTGGTGAGGGAACCGGTTTATATGGTGATGGCCCGACTATGCGGCAGCTAGTACTAGCCTATATGGTACAAGCAGCACTCGTAAAGTGATCTGTCATAAAAAATAATTTGGTTAGTCAACGCCTATATCCAGTATACTACTGCTATGTAGGGAATCAATGGCAGATTTTAGAAGCTTTAAATCCAATGTCACATCCTGGATATGACGGTAATCAGGCTTCTGATCGGGAGGTTTTTAGGAGGGTGAAATCACCTGGATATGACGATAATCAGGCTTCTGATCGGGAGGTTTTGAGGAGGGTGAAATCACCTGGATGTGACGATAATCAGGCTTCTGATCGGGATGTTTTGAGGAGGGTGGAATCACCTGGATATGACGATAATCAGGCTTCTGATCGGGAGGTTTTGAGGCGGGTGGAATCACCTGGGTATGAGGATAATCAGGCTTCTGATCGGGAGTTTTTTAGGAGGGTGGGATCACCTGGATATGACGATAATCAGGCTTCTGATCGGGATGATTTGAGGAGGGTGGAATCACCTGGGTATGACGATAATCAGGCTTCTGATCGGGAGGTTTTGAGGCGAGTGGAATCACCTGGGTATGAGGATAATCAGGCTTCTGATCGGGAGGTTTTGAGGAGGGTGGAATCACCTGGATATGACGATAATCAGGTTTCTGATCGGGAGGTTTTGAGGAGGGTGGAATCACCTAGATATGACGATAATCAGGCTTCTGATCGGGAGGTTTTGAAGAGGATGGAACCACCTGGATATGACGATAATCAGGCTTCTGATAGGGATGTTTTGAGGAGGGTGGAATCACCTGGATATGACGATAATCAGGCTTCTGATCGGGAGTTTTTTAGGAGGGTGGGATCACCTGGATATGACGATAATCAGGCTTCTGATCGGGATGATTTGAGGAGGGTGGAATCACCTGGGTATGACGATAATCAGGCTTCTGATCGGGAGGTTTTGAGGCGAGTGGAATCACCTGGGTATGAGGATAATCAGGCTTCTGATCGGGAGGTTTTGAGGAGCGTGGAATCACCTAGATATAGACGATAATCAGGCTTCTGATCGGGAGGTTTTGAGGAGGGTGTAATCACCTGGATATGGCGATAATCAGGCTTCTGATTGGGATGTTTTGAGGAGGGTGTAATCACCTGGATATGGCGATAATCAGGCTTCTGATCGGGATGTTTTGAGGAAGGTGGAATCACCTGGATATGACGATAATCAGGCTTCTGATCGGGAAGTTTTGAGGAGGGTGGAATCACCTGGATATGACGATAATCAGGCTTCTGATCGGGATGTTTTGAGGAGGGTGAAATCACCTGGATATGACGATAATCAGGCTTCTGATCGGGAGGTTTTGAGGCGGGTGGAATCACCTGGGTATGAGGATAATCAGCCTTCTGATCGGGAGGTTTTGAGGAGCGTGGAATCACCTAGATATAGACGATAATCAGGCTTCTGATCGGGAGGTTTTGAGGAGGGTGGAATCACCTGGATATGACGATAATCAGGCTTCTGATCGGGATGTTTTGAGGAGGGTGTAATCACCTGGATATGGCGATAATCAGGCTTCTGATCGGGATGTTTTGAGGAGGGTGTAATCACCTGGATATGGCGATAATCAGGCTTCTGATCGGGATGTTTTGAGGAAGGTGGAATCACCTGGATATGACGATAATCAGGCTTTTGATCGGGAAGTTTTGAGGAGGGTGGAATCACCTGGATATGACGATAATCAGGCTTCTGAACGGGAGGTTTTTAGGAGGGTGGGATCACCTGGTACTCGGACATTTGGCCGACGGACATTTAACCAAATGGACATTTAGCCGAAAATGTAATGACGTACTTACATGTATATCACACTCTTTATGTTAATGTTCTAGATATATTTATATTTATTTACTGTATTAATTTATAATTTTTAGTTTTTGTTCTGTTTTATTTTTATTTTTATTTATTTATTTATTTAATTTTTTTTTGAGTAGCTTTTGTTTAAAAGAATCAATTCTGTATATATTATATTTTACTTCAAATATTACTGTAAGATGATAAGTATCTTGAGAAAAAGCACATTTTGCTACAGCAAAAATCTTAAGCTTTTACGATATGAAAGATCGTTCAATTTCGCTTTTAATGATCATTATCTTAAAGGGATGAACTAGCTTTTATCTTACTGTTAAATACGAATTTAAATAATTAGGTGCTACTTTTAACCCAAATACACTCAAGTATTTTTGGAAATACTAATTTCCATAAAGAAATATTGGAATAAGAGAACTTTTAACTTTATATTTAGATTTAGGAATTCAATCACTTGAAATTCAGTGGTAATTATTAGTCCTATTCTACCTTATAATAATGCTAATTAAAATACTTCAAGTATTGCTTGGTACTATTTTTACTAGTACTTTTTCGGTGAAATGTCCGTCGGCCAATGCCATTTCGGCCAAATGTCTCTCGCCCAAGGGTCCTAACTATGAGCAAAAAGTCAACAACCAAACTGGGGTGAAACACTATGAAAGTATATAAATATATTTTTATAGTAAAAATACCAGAAGTAGATTTTTATAGCAATATATATTTTACGACCAAATTATGTACAATAAGTCATCACAACATTACTACCAACACATTTCTGTAAAAAAAAAGAAAAAAAGAAAAGAAAGAAAAAAAAAAGAAAGAAAGAAAAGAAAGAAAAGGGCACTACCAGTCTTACAAGAGCCAGATAAGGCCGAAAATGAAGTATTGTTGTCATATGAGGTGATCTCGCAAAATATTTACAATTTCTTTCGCCAATTCTTCTAGCTCCGAGACCGTGCCTTTCTTAAATTAAGGTGTCAGGGCGGCCATATTTCTTTTTCCTTTTCTGCCCAGTCCTACCTTTGTGTCTCGATAGAGTTCCAAAGCATCTCCGAGTTCTTGTAGGTGACGAATTATTTTCTACCTTTCAACCTCTCTTTCACAGGCTGGATGTGGTAAACCTCTCTTTGCTTTGTCGTTACTTTCATGGGAAGCTAGTACACATTGTAGCAAACCACCCATATCCCCTTCCGTATAGTATTGGTGAGAAGTAACATTCTAACAGGTTCTTCCTGCGAACCACTTCCCTGTGGAACTCAGTCGTTGAAATTATAACAGCTCTCTGACTCCCTCTCCCTCTCCCTCTCACTCAACTCTCTCTCTCTCTCTCTTCATTTATTTAAAACCAAATGTTCTTTTTTCCCTTTCTTTAATATGACGGAATAAATTCAGCCAACAAGTTTGTAAAATGAAAAGTCCTTCAACCTCACCAGCCAAAGAAACAATTCTAAGTATAAGTAATATTAGCGATTTGAACCCGAATGGTTGATGTTTGAAAGTGCCTATAACGTACTCATCAGGGGATTAGGACCCAAAGAGTTAATCATAAATAAGAGACTAATATAGAGAGTTAAGGTATTTGGTATGTTAATGTAAACTCATATAGTACTTGTATCTACATTAACTCCTTAACACTGTAATACTAAATGTAAATCAAGTTAAGGTGCCTGGAAAGTCAGTGTTTACCAAGGCGCCCCAGAATACCCCAGATGTCAGTGTTATTTTCAGGCACGGTGGAGTAATGGATATCGGCTTGGATTGAGGAATCGGAGAGCTGAGTTCGAATTCCAGTCGAATCCATTACATTTACTTACGTGCTAATGCCCTTGGGAAAGGTCTGAATTCTTGTCTTCTCCCTCCAGCTATAGGTAAATAGTAGGACAGAATGGGTTCTATGGCCTTGGATGGCAACTGGTCTAAGAGAAGGACAACTCTGAATTCAAACCCGGAGTGGATCCCCTAAGGCGGATGGACGGCACTTTGTGCTACCTTCCGGCAACTCCTGCAGCCGCGCTGGTACCAAACTGTATTGGTTTATCCTCTCCTTTGGACACTGCTAGCAAGGACGAGAGGGGGAATTAGACGTCCGGGCAGCCCTAGTTCTCCATATATTCTGCCCGGGCTCGTAGCGCACTGCGTTACTCTATCGTCTCTCGAGACGGACGGATGCCCACGACGACGACATATATATATATATATATATATATATATGCGATGAAAATAACACTGACATCTTACTTTAACAGATATATTTATCAAAGTTACACAAAAATATTTTGAAATATCAAGTAAATATCTCTATCTATAAAAGGCAGGATGTGTGTGTGTGTGTGTGTGTGTGTGTGTGTGTGTGTGTGTGTGTGTGTGTGTGTGTGTGTAACGAATGCATGGCCGCAATTTTCGACGAATTTGCACCAAAATTTACATGCACATGCTCCAAATTAGCGGGAAGGCCGACTTTGCATTTCCCAACTGCCATCGCTAGTGGAAATAATCGATTTTTTTTTCACGCTTCTATGGCAGTTTTCATGTAGTTTGCGGCCATTTTTTTTTACTGACCAGAGTGAGAGCCTATAGCTGGCTGCCACGAATAGGCAGGAAGATTCTATTAGCCAGCGTGAGAGCTAACAGCTGACTGACACGAATGTTAACGAGCATGCTAGCATGCAAAAAAAAATCGATAGCTGCATTCGTCACAAATGAGAAAAATTTAAATCTTCATGGCACTTTACTCCAATTGGCTCATTCGCTTGCTTAAACTCAACGTTGATTCTGATTTCGCAGAACTGGGTTTGGTGTGAAAAAGTATTTGTTGTTAACATTCTTTTTTCCTTCGTTTTTTTCCAGTTACGAGTCCTTTTTTAAAGCTGATCGTTTTGTGTTCATTTTGTTTAGTTCTTTTTTCGTGACAGATTTAATGTTTAGTATAGAGCTTAGAAAAAATTCGCGGTGTGAGATAGGAAAGAAGTAAGGCATGTAGCAACATCATCACGGCAAAGGGCACTCCTTTAAAGGCAAGGATGTGCAAAAATATTTTAAGTCAAGTGATAGCAATTGCTGTATGAGTCGTACGATTTTTGAATCAAGCACGGGCAACGCCGGGCCATGCTGCTAGTATTCAATAAAATCGCCTCCACAACTTCGGAATATCCTCAACTCTTCTGGAGTGTCTTCTTGTTTAAGTTAGCGAATACTGCCATAATCTTAGCATTCTGTTGATCTTTGGTGCCAAAACTCATGCCATCATTTCTTTGGTAACGAAGAAAAGAATACTACTGAGATCCGTAGACGTATTGGGATGGCCAAGGACATATTCTAATAGTTGAGTAGAGTACTGTAAGACAGGAGGATTTCTTTGGTAACAAAGAAAAGAATACTGAACTGTTACGTGACATCTGTCCTTCTTTACGGCAGCGAATGTTGGACGATTTTCTCAAAGATGAAGAAAAGACTCGAGAAGACGGGAATGTGTTTCTACAGAAGGATGCTAAGGATACATGGACCAAGCGTGTGAGCAGCGATGAGGTCTTAGACAGGTTGCAAACAAGCAGGAGGCTTATACTTAACATCAGGAAGCAGATGAAGTTTCTGGGACATCTAATGAGGAAGGAGGGCCTGGAGAATCTGATACTCACGGGTCGAATAGAAGTAAAGAGAGACAAGGAAAACAACGCGTGACATATCTGGTGGGCTTAAGCAGGTGGGTGATAGAACGTGTTCTAGGGAGGAAGCAGAAGGAAGGAACTTGTTGAGAGCTGCAAGGGATAGAGGGAGGTGGAGAGCCATGATCGCCTACGTCCTGAAGAAACATGGCACATAAAAATAAATAAAAATAAGCCAAATCAATGGTTTAGCCATTTCGAATACTTTCACCTAATTCAATTCTTATATGAGAAACCATTTTTATAGATCAGGTGTTTGATAAAAGTACCTAAAATTTTATTTTTATAAATTAGCTTGTAGAAGAGAAGACGACTTACCTCGTGTGGCAAATCAAGCGCATATATCCTTGGCGTGCAAAACGAGTGAAGGAAAGGAAAGGAAAAAGAAATATGGCCTCCCTGACACTTTAAGAAAGACACAGTCTCGTTGCTAGGAGAATTGGCGAAATAGGTTGCAAATATTTTGCGAGATTAGCTCGGCATAAAAAAAAACACCACGCGATGGAGAATAGACCGCTCGTGAACGTGGTGCTTTTTAAACGGAGAGACTTTGTCAGTTGGAATGAGATTATTTGGGTCAGTTTCACACAGAAACACTATTTTTACAACAATGTTAACCCTATACGAGACCCAAAAGACACTCGGGGGAAAAGGTTTCAGAGTAAGGGGCCAAGTTTATGGGGATATTTTAGGAAGATAACGGTTAACACTTGACTTGAACAAGATTCATATTTTAGGGGGTCGGTTGTGTATTCCTCTTTTTTTCAGAAGAGTTCGCTCTGTATGTTTGCATACATATATATTGAAAGTTACAATTAGTCAGCTCCAGCCCAAATAAGCCTGCAAGATTCCATTTTTGGTCTCATCTGACTCTTGTAAAGATAGAAAATAGCAATTGATACTTTTTGGAATGGCGCCTGATTTCAGAAAAATAATCATCTGATCAAAATTGATATGCACACATGATGAACAATGTAAGCTGCTGTCGGTTCATTGATGTGACAGAAACGATAAGGGCAAAAAGAGAAATCAAGAGAGGAGAACAACTCGAAGTGTCATCTTATATTATTCGGTAAGGATCACGTTGAAGACGCCAAACAAAGTAAATGAAATCAGTCAGGTTTTATGTTTTTAATTAAAGAAAAAAAAAAGGAGATTTAAAAGGAGTGGCCGATGATTTTTGCAGTTGGGCCAACGTTCTAAGCTTTCTTTTATGTGTTATAAATTTTATCTATTTTTGTTCGATCTTTTAATAATGCATTCTATGTTATCGATTTTACTTATTCCTTTTCATTCATTCATTCATTCTTTATTTGTGTTATCCGATTTTTGAAAAGTTATTTCCATATTATCGCCTTCTTTCTTTCTGTCTTTCTCTCTTATTTCCTTTTTTTTCTTTTCTTTCTTTATTTGTTTTACCTGATTATAAAAGTTCCTTCAGTGTTAGCGATTTCTTTCTTTCTTTCTTTCTTCCTTCCTTTCATTATTTCTTTCTTTCTGTCTTTCTTTTACCCGATTTTTTAAAAGTTCCTTCAATATTAGCGACTTCTTTCTTTCTCTCTTTTCCCCTCCTTTCTTTTTTCTTTTTCTTTCTTTCTTTATTTATTTGTTTTACCTTATTTTAAAAGTTCCTTCAATATTAACGAATTCTTTCTTTCTTTCTTCCTTCCTTTCATTATTTCTTTCTTCCTTTCTTTCTTTCATTCTTTCTTTCTTTCTTTGACTCGATTTTTGAAAAGTTCCTTCAATATTAGCGACTTCTTTCTTTCTCTCTTTTTCCCTCCTTCTTTTTCCTTTTCTTTCTTTTTTCTTTCTCTCTTTCTTTCTTTCTTTCTTTCTTCTTTTCTTTTTCTATCTTTATATTTGCCCGATTTTTAAAAGTTCCTTCTATATTAGCGATTTATTGGTTTTATTACTCTCTTTCTTTCTTTCGTTCGTTCTTTGTTTCTCTCTTTTTTCCTTTCTTTCTTTCATTTCCTCTTCGAATTTTGATTATTTATTTTTGCTCAATTTTAAAAAGTTAATTCCGTATTATCGACTTTATTTGCGCTCTCTCTTACACTCGCTTACACACACACACTCTCTCTCTTTCTTTTTACTTTCTCTCTCTCTCACTCTCTCTTTACTCTCTCTCTTTCTCCCATTTCTTTCCTAGAATTTTCGATTTTCGGGGTTCACATGATAGACATGTTATCAGATTAATATTCCAAAAAAGGAAATTGGAAAATGTTTGGTAAAATTTTGAGAAAAAGTCATTGTCAAACTCACACACACACACACACACACAGACACACAGACACACACACACACACACACACACACACACTCACACACACACACACACACACTCACACACACGCACACACACACACACACTCACACACACACACATTCCTCCCTTCTCTCTTTTATTGAGATATAAATCCGAAGAATGGCACTGATAGCAATATGCAGGCTTTTTGAGTAGCGTTACGGTTAACAAGTTAGATTCATAAGTCTTGTAATGAGTTTAATCTTCCCTGGCTTTCATACATTTATGGCCTTGTGCCAGACGAAGTTAAACCTGGTAAATAACTAGAAAAATGGTCGGGTTCTTGTACTGCTCAAAAAAAAAAAAAAAAAAATTGCAATGTTCTATCGTTACAAGAGTCAGATGAGACCAAAAATGGAATGTTGCAGGAATATCTGCGCTGAAGTTACTTAATCGTAACTTTCCAGCCATGGCAGAGTCAAACGATGATTACGCGGCCTTGTGGGCGATGAATTATTTACCATCCTACAAATATTAATCAACATGCCAGCCTTTTGTGGATTTTGTGTTTCATAAAAAATTTAATTATGTGTTTCATAGCAAATTTAATTTAGTGTTTCATAGTAAATTTAATTGTGTTTCATATCAAATCAAACTTTGTTTCATAGCAAATAAAATTTTGTGTTTCATAACAAATTTAATTTTGTTTCATAGCAAATTTATTTTGCGCTAAATAGCAAATTTATTTTTGTGTTTCATAGTAAATTTTATTTTGTTTCATATTAAATTTTATTTTGTGTTTCATAGTAAATTTAATTTTCTGTTTCATAAAGTTTCTTTTGCTATAAATGTCATGCATCCACTTTTTCATTAAATTGTATAACCATGATTTTTTTTTTATGCGCTCTTGCAGTATCTGAACATATTTGCATAAATATGATTTAATTTCTGGTATTTCGAATTATTCTACCAATAAATATTTTAATTGCAGAATTAGCTTAATTTTCATTAGTTAAATGCGTTGGTTTTATTGTCAAAATAATAAAATTATGAACATTACCGTATTTTCGTTAACCAATTTAAAATTGCTGTATTTGGTGTTTAAAGAAAAAAATAACTTTTTGTTTTGTTTAGTTTATTTTGTTTTTTTTTTGTTTTGTTTTGTTTAGTTTATTTTTTTTTGTTTATTTATTTATTTTTTTATTTTTTTTATTTATTTTTTTTTTTTTTCCCCGAAGTGTCTTTGTTATATTCGGACTGTTATTCGCAAAGTGGAATGTTATTTTATAAGGTTGATTTCACATCATAAAAGCTGAAATTAAGAGCTGAATTTCTTTGTGCAAATCTTGTTATGTCTATTTTTTCCTTGTTTATGTAAGTCCACTTTGCTCATTATTCCCTTTTTCTGTTTTTAGCATTTTAAAATCTGAAAGCAAAAAATAAAAATAAAAAATGATAATAAAAAATAAACACTCGTCTGAATTTTGTTAGATGATGGTTGCTATAATAATTACGTGGTGTTGCCTCAAAATAGTTTCTTCGTCGTTATTTTCGCAACATTTCAACCATGTAAATCTTATTTCTGTTTTCAAGGCAATTGTCCAGACCAATTAGTTCCACCGATCCAGACTTTCACAAAGAACACGTCATGCACGTACACGGGGTAGACTCATCCTTATTCTCGTCATATTCCATTGGTAAGGAAGAAGATCCACTCAGCTTCTTCCCAAGAACTGTTACATTGTGAAATTGAATCCCGAGAGAATGCTACTACAATCACAGCAATCTTAACGTCTACAAGACTAGGTTCAACCCTTATCTAACAAATTGTCAACACAGACGCAAAAGATTGTGTATGGACATTTTTGTCAATACCAGTTACATCCGGGTTTTCTCCGTTAGGAGCAGGACAGCTTGGCATGTCTAAATACGGGCCTCTCTGCAACTTATCAAGATCTGGATCTTTGTAAAATGCCTCATGCTAATAAAAGCAACGGGAAAAGCATCAGTCAGTCGTTGACAAGGCACAGTATCTTGTGAAGTCGGTCCCGTGACTATTAGCCCCGTAGTTGGTAGGAGAGAAATAGGTTAGATGTTTTCCCCAATCTCAACATGCTCTTTGCTTACATTACAATATCCTCATAATACGCGAATTTTATTCCGACATGTGCATCCTAATTGGAGGCACTGTGGAATAATGGACAGCGGCTCGGATTGATAAATTGGAGAGCCGAGTTCGAATTCCAGTAGAATCCATTACATTCACTTACGTGTTAATACCCTTGGGAAAGGTATGAATCCAGTTCTTCTTCTTCTAGCTGAGGGTAAATAGCGGGACAAACCGGGTACTATAGCCTCTACCGCAGAAAGAAATGGCAACCTACTGCGGGAAAAACCTGCCTCGTCAGTCAAGATACAGGATTGCCTAAGCGTGTATCACGCATGACACATAACTGACTGACATTCTAATTAAGCTTTACTTTTAGGGCATTGCAGACTCGGCTTGCCTAACAACCACGGCTACGCGTACGAGGACCAATCAATCACGCAGGAGAGTCCTGCAGTCGAATTTAGAGTCGGCTCGCCTACCTACCACAGTTATACGTCCGAAGCGCGTCCGAAGCGCGTCCGAAGCGCGTCCGACGGCTGCGGCGACAACGACCACCCGTTCGTTAAGGATAGCCGCCCGTACGAGTATGGATAGTGGAGGCACATAGGAGTAATAGCGGCTTAGATTGATTGAGATGAGTTCGAAATCAGTTTGAGTTCATTACGTTCACCTACGTGCTAATACACTTTGGAAATCTATGAATCCATCAGTTCTCTCCCCTCAACTATGGGTAAAATAGTAGGACAGACTGGGTCCTATAGCCTCGGGTGACAAACAGTCTAAGATAAAGAAACTCTGACTATTGCCTTATAGATTCTGCCTCTTTGGGCAAAGGTTAAAAGAGGTGGGGGTTAACTTAAAAAACAAATAAACCTCGCAGGTCATCTCGTAGAAAGAAAGTGCCAACCTACTTCGAGCAGCGACAGAAAATAATGGACACCGTGGGTTTAGTATGAATCCATCTCATCCCCCATCCTTGTTATGGGTAAATAGCAGTGAAAACTGACTCCTATGACATTAGTTGGCAACCAGTTGAGGAGAAGGAAACTCGGAATGTAATTTCAAAAACAAATCCACCTTGCATATCGGCTCGACGAAAGAAATTCGGCCTTGTGCAACATCTAATTGCGTGAGGCGGTTGGTAGATATCCTGCTGCTGGAGATACGTCTCAAGCTGAGCTGGTCATTCTCTGCCTCCTGGCATAGAGGATCCCCAAGACGAGGCTATGTCGAAGGGCAGAGTTTCGTCTCGGGAAACAGCTACCCGACCCCGTTTTATACGTCGTCTACGGGGAATTTTTGGCCGGGCCTACGGGCTCGGATACCCCACATTAAGTACAGCTTTGTGTCGCATCTGACCGCGTGGGGCGGTTGGTAGATATTCTGTAGTTGGAGATTCATTGTGGAATTCACTTGACTCGCTGCTAGCAGTTGAATTCTTCTTCTACGCGCCGCTGGTGAATCTTATATGTATTGTTCTTGTCCTAAGTATTATCGTTCATTACCAACCTTCGTGTGATTATTCTGTTCAGTAACATTCCCTTGGTTAAAATAATGGCGATTACATCTAGCTATTTCATTTGTAAAATGATGAGACCAATCTACGAACCAAGTACTAAAAGCAGCAGAGAGAAAAGGTCATCAGAAAAATTATCATGAATATATTTATAGACGAGACACAGGGAAAGTACGGTACAGTGGTGAGAAAGTGACTGAAACCGGTATGCAAGATCAGGACCAATAACATTGCAGATTCTTTAGATTTCACCCATAATATCTATACACATAAGAGAAGCATCAGACTAGATGCGACAGCAATATCCAATGTCTGGATGACTGGTAGATATATAAATATGTAAGATATATTATTGAATTAAAAAAAAATATTTATATTGTCATTCACATAAAATACCTAGATTCTTTTGTGTTAAATAAAATTGCCGTCTGGATATTACATAGCAGTAGGAATTTTGTCACCTTATGAAATAAGCGGGATATCGTCGATTCCTTTGGAGTATTGTTGCGGTAATATTGTTGCTGCTTGTGTTTTTCATTTTTTGTTTTGTTTTTTTTTTTGGGGGGGGGGTTCGAACAGGAGGTAGCAGATGACACAGTGTTGATAGCAAACACAGAAAAAAGATAGAAAAACTCCTACGGGAGGCAGTGAAAGAAAGCGAGAAGAAAGAATCAAAGATCAGAAAGACAGAATTTTGTTAACACAAAGGTGAACCGCAAGTGCGAATTTCAAATCGGAGATGACAAAATCAAGCAAGCTTAAGAATTTAAATATCCAAGAAATGTTTTAACAGAGGAACGAAAGTGTGACACTGAAATCCGAAGTATTGGGGTAGACAAAGATGCCTTCCAAAAGCTGAGCAGAATATTAAGAAATAGTAAAATTTTGCTAGAATCAAGGAAAAGAGTACTAAACTGCTAAGTGTTACCTGTCCTCTTGTACGGCCTGTGAATGCTGGACGATCTTCTCAAAAATAAAGAAAAGACTTGAAGCAACAGAAATGTAGTTCATCAGAAGGAGACCATACAGAGGCCATGGACCGAACATATTAGTAAAGACGAAGTTTTAGAGAAAATGAAAAGAAAAAGGAAACTAATAATTTACATCAGGAAGAGACACTTAAGGTTTCAGGGGCACATAATGAGGAAAGAGGGCTTGGACAGACCGGGTTCTATAACCTTGGATGGTAATTGGTCTACCGCAGAAAGAAATGGCAACCTACTGCGGGAAAAAATCTGCCTCATCAGTCATGTATCGAAAGATACATGATCGCCTAAGCGTGTATCCCGCAAGGCACATAACTGACTGACTGACTTTCCAGTCGAATCCATTACATTTACTTACTTGCTAATACTCTTGGCAAAGGTATGAATCCTTTTCTTCTCCTCCCAAATATGGTAAATAGCAAGACAGACCGGGTTCTATAACCTTGAATGGCAACTGGTCTACCGCAGAAAGAAATGGCAGCCTACTGCGGGAAAAATCTGCCTCGTCAGTCATGTATCAAAAGATAGACGATCGCCTACGCGTGTATAACGTATGGCATATAAATGACTGATCGCGGTGAGTGCTTGATGATCTCCTTAAAGATGAAGAAGAGATAATGAGGAGACTATGGATTGAACATTTGAGCAATGGCGAAGTTTTAGAGAAAATGAAAAGAAATGGGAAACTAATACTTTAAAGCAGGAAGAGAGAGGTGATATTTCTGAAGCAAATAATGAAGAAGGAGGCTTGGAAAATCTGATACTCACAGGAGAGATAGAAGGCAGGAGAGATAGAGGAAGACAACGTGTAACATTCTTAATGAGATTGAATAAATGGATGGCAGGATAGGGTTTGGGAGAAATAACAGAAAGAAAAAGTTTATTAAGAGCTACAGGAATTTGTGGAGAGACATGTCCTGAGCGGTTAAAAGAAGAAGATAGAAATTAAATTACAAATGATATTCTACAACTCTTAACTTCGGCGATCGTACGAGAACTTTTGCTTTAACGTGATGTGCTCGTAAGTTGTGAAAAAGTAAAAAAAAAAAAAAAAAATGTCTTTTTACTAAAAGAAATGAAAATCACTGTTTTGCATTTGTGTTTTATCTCAGCACCTAAAACTGTATAAAAATCATATCAAATAACGCAGACATTTTTTGTTTCAATTCATACCTGTGTTATCAACAGTTCACAACCATTTACTATACATCGGTTTTAAGTGATGCTTTCTACTAAAAAGCCAACAGCAAATATGATCAATATATACATACACTTATGCACCTCTGTAGGCGCATGCGTGTTAATAACACTAGAATTTCATCCGGTATCACATCTCTGACCATCCTTGAAATTTTCGATCAATTTCTTCTCTTCTGTCATTTTTTTTTTTTTAATCTTAGCTTTTTCTTTTTAATTTTTCTTTTCATTGTTTCTTGTCGCTCTTCTTTTCAAGTCTCTTTACTTTCTATTTTATGATTGTATATGCTTAGGCTCAAGCTAATTACTTCTCATATTGTCGGCGATTTTTGATTTCCCAAAGGCGCCATTTTGAGGTAAGCGCCCCAAATTGACTGCCTTGTCTTCGTTTTTGCTGTAAAGGAATTTCGCATGGATTTATCGGGGGAATGGGGAAGGGACGAGAAGAGGCCGAAGATTTGTGTTTGACTTTCTTTTTCTCTAGTTGCTTTGTATTTCAGGGTGTGTTTTAGTTAGATTTTATTACTGGACTTTGTAATGGCGGAAAAGCAAGATAAGAAAAAATAGAATATTTTGATAGTGTCCACCATAGCCTCATAGTTTCTCCGACGGCTGGCTTACTGATAATTTTTAACGACTTTCTCGACTGTTTTTTTTTTTTTTTTTTCATGTCTCTCTTTATTTTTCTTCTTTTTTTTTCTTTGGTCATTTTTTTTTTAGCTCTTTTCTATTCTTTTTACTTTTCTTTCATTCATTTTCTTTCTTTTTTTCTTTCATTCATTTCTGTCTTTTCTCTCTCATTTTTTTGTCATTTATTTTCTCTTTCCTGTGTACTTTTTCTTTCTTTTTTATCCTTCTGAAATAACTATTTTCTTCTTGTTTACTTCAATTTTACTTTCTTCTTTTTTCTTTATTTTTTTTCCGCCGTTTCGCATTTCCTTTTCATATTTTTCTTTCTATATTTCTGATTTATTCTTTCTTTCTTTCTTTCTTTTCTCCCCGTCAATCATTTTTCGTTCTCGTTTTCATTCTTTTTGTTTTTCTATCTTTCTTCTTAGGTGCCTATCAATAGTTCTTCTTTCGCTTTCTTTCTTTCTTTCTTTCTTTCTTTCTTTCTTTCTTTCTTTCTTTCTTTTCTCCCCGTCAATCGTTTTTCGTTCTCGTTTTCATTCTTTCTGTTTTTCTATCTTTCTTCTTAGGTGCCTGTCAATAGTTCTTCTTTCGCTTTCTTTCTTTCTTTCTTTCTTTCTTTCTTTCTTTCTTTCTTTCTTTCTTTCTTTCTTTTCTCCCCGTCAATCGTTTTTCGTTCTCGTTTTCATTCTTTCTGTTTTTCTATCTTTCTTCTTAGGTGCCGATCAATAGTTCTTCTTTCGCTTTCTTTCTTTCTTTCTTTCTTTCTTTGCCGACTTTCTTTCTTTTTATTTTTCTTCTTTTATTTATTTATGTTTATTTTTATCTTATTTTTATTTCGCTTCCTTCTTAGTGCTTTTCCTTTTTCTTTTCCTTTTCTTTATTGATTTTCTTCCTGCTTATTTTTCTTTTTTTCTCATTATTCTTCTCGCTTTTTCGCTCTTTTTCTATTATTATTTATCATTTTAACATTACTTCTTTTCTTTTCCCTAATTTCGTTTTATTTTTCTTTACTTCCTCATATTTATTCCCTGTTCATTTTCCTTTTTCTTTTTTCTTCCATTTTCTTATCAATATTTTTCTTCTTTTTTACTTCACGTTTTTCTTCTTTAATTCTTTTTCATTCATTTCATATCCGTTTTTCGTTCTTTTTTTTAATTTGTTATTCTTTTTTTTTCCTTTTCATATTTCTAGTTCGATTCCTCGCCTTTTTCTTTTTTTTCTTTTTCTTTTTTCATGTTTCTTTTTTTTTCTTTGTTTCTCCTTCTTTACTTTCCTTTTCTTTTCGTTTTTTCTTCAGTTTCTTTTCTTACTTTATCTTTCTTTTTTACTTTCCATTTTCTTTTCTTTCTTTGCTCATTCTTTCTTACTTCTGCGCTTTTCTTATTTTTGGTTCGTTTACTTTTTTTATTTCTTTCCTATTTCTTCTTTACGTTGCCTTTTCTTTCTTTTTCTTTCTCTTTCTTCAGTCTCTTTTGTTATTTTTCCACTTCAGCCTTTCTTTTTTTCTTAATTTCTTTTTTCTTAATTCTTTTTTTTTTAATTTTCTTTCTTTCCTTTTCTTAATTTCTTTTTTTCTTAATTTCTTCTTTTTTAATTTTCTTTCTTTCCTTTTCTTAGTTTCATTTTTGAAAAACAAATTCTCCCTCTTTTTTCTTTTTTTTTTCTTATCCTATTTTATCGAATTCATGCCTTTCTTTTTATTTTTTTTCTTCTCTTCTTCCTTTCATGTCCCTTCTTGCGTTCACTTGTCGCTTTGATTTTCTTTCTTTCACTTCCCTTCTTCTTCTGCTTTGTCATCTTTTGACAGCATTCATTTGTCGTCTAACCAGTATCCAAAATTTCGTTCCGCCCGATTTCCGTCCAATGTTTTGCCATTAACTCCGCCGTCTCGTCTTGATAAGACAATCAAACGACAGCGCCATCTTTATTCTTTTCCTGCTTCTTTCATTTTTCGCGCCCTTTTCATATTTTTCCATTAACATTTCTGTGTCTTTATATGTTGGCCTAGTTTTATCAGTTTTCTTTTTCCGGTTCCTTCATTGAATCAATCCCAAGAGAGCGATTTCCATGACCTGATGTAGGTCCGAAGAAATTTCGGAAAACTTACCGACAGATCATGACAACAAATACATAAAGAAAACATAAAATCAATTGGTGTCTGTCACAGATTTGATACGTCGTTCGATATTAGAATATGCGTCTTTGAAATTTCTAAACGTCTTAGAAAGAGACCTGAAGATCGACGTAAAACATGTCGACGTACTGCATTTGAACTTCTGGTTTCATTTTAAACTTTCCTTTATAGTCATTTTCAAATTCTGACTTAGTCTGCTGCGTCCAGTTCGCACTAATGCTCTCTGAAAAGGCAGAAATCCATCACTTCCCCCCCCATTACAGCTATGGGTTAAATAGGTATTAATATATTAAAATATTTGTCGGATTTGAACCTTTTGTGTGTGTGTGTGTGAAAGGATCAAACCCGACAAATATTTTAATATATTAAAACCAGTATATATATATATATATATATATATATATATATATATATATATATATATATATATATGCATTAATACCGCCATTAATACAGCTACATAGTCTATTAAAGTGTGTATACAGCATAAGCAACCAACATTAAATAAGTTATCTGTCTCCATTGGGAATCGTATAATGAAGCATATATATATATATATATATGAAGAAATATAGTCTTAAGATGTGCTATATTTATGGGATAAAGTGCTCAATATCTGAGATAGAGAGTGTGTAAATATAAAAGTGAACATAGAAGTCAACACTTAGAGGCCACAGTCTGTTTCATGCTAGATTCAATCGTCAGGCCACGAGTGCTGTTATTTTTCTTGGATATTTATATATATACGGGTCAGTGGTGCATTGTGGGCGGTTATTTTACCGGAAGACGTTTATTTGTTTATTTATTTATTTGAGTTAAATTGTTTTGCTTGTTTTTTATTTTTATTTCTTAACTTATATATTTATATATTTATTTTTTATTTTTTTATCGCTGTTTTTTATTAACATAGTAAAAATTTGTTTATATCGCTTATTTAATAGTTTTGTTTTTGTTTGGGAAGATAATTAAAGCTATTTATTCAATTTTGGGGTTGATTGTTGTAGTTTATTCTATTATACTATTATTTTGGCGGGAACAGTTTTTAATTTGTTTATTCATTT
>OZ010603.1:3343700-3463700 GCA_963932145.1 Acanthosepion lycidas
ACGATAAAGCAACTATTAATTTTTATGTCTTCATATTTTTTTCTTTTCTTTTTTTGCAGATTAATTCATATCAGAAAAGTTAAATTTCGTATGGATGTTAACCATTTAAAATGAATTGAAATCAAACCTTATGTCAGATACGTGTTAATGGTATCAATTCAAAGAGGCAATTTAGTAAACTGTACGTCAAGAAATATTAGGTTGGTGCAAAAATAATGTCGTTTTTTCACATAGTAACATATGTGAGAAAACGACATTATTTTTGCCCCAATCTAATATTCGTTCCGTCTATGATCTTTTGAGAATGTTAGTAGTTTTCCTATTGACTTTAACTTTCGCACAACCATTGATAGTTTCTGAATAATTCCACCAACTCAATTTTACTTACAAAGCTTAGTTCATAGTTTAGTATGGTTTTTAGTCCCTTGCTGGTATCGTTTTGCCAAGTTGATATTATCAAGGTCAGTATTGTGTAGAAAGACTGACTAACCTTCTCTACACTTATTATCTAAACAAGGGCTCGTCCATCTGCTATGCGTAGACCCTCTGCTCATGGAACAGTGTCAACAAGTGGGTCACTAAGGCCTAGCGTTTTTTAGTCGTACGCTTGTCGCAATGAACTAGAGTGTAACCCGGATTTAAGAGATTTGTCGGGACCGGAGAAGAAGTCTCTTATATCCGAGTTTCTCTTATATCCGGTTTCTCTTATATCCGGGTTTGGTCTAATTTATATACATTAACACAGGCTCTAATTTGGGGCCAGAGAAAATCTCACTTATATCCGGGTTTCTCTTATATCCGGGTTTCTTATATCCGGGTTACACTGTACTTTATTTCATGTTCTCATCAGATGAAACCCTTCCTCAGTCAACCCTTTGTTTCCAGGGTTTTCTTTACACTCTTAATAACCAGCAATTATGAGTATGATACTAACTTTTTAACAAATTTCTTTTTTTTTTTTCTTTTTACGGTATATCAACCTCAACAGATTATTTAATGCCGACAAGATTTTTATTTACATTATTTGGACTATTGTCCACATCTTTGACACCATATTTATTACAACGTTTCGACCGACCTTCTTCAGGTGGTTGGAATGTCGAACTGAACCCTTTATTTCGCTCACTGGGGTAGACTGTTCTAGTTCCACGTGCCATGTTTAATGGATGTCAGTTATCTCTTGTTAATTTCACTCTGAAAGTTCTCCACTGACTTAACCGGGTATTGAACTCACACACTTTGAGTCATGTCATTGGATCTAACCAACGCCTTTATCCACTGTGCCATGTGTCCTTGTAATACATATGACAACAAAGATGAAGACAATAGCCCGAATAATGTAAATAATGTACATAATACCTCAGAAATATAGACATATTTTCCTTCAAAAATGTATTGCTGGTAATATTTTTTTCTTCACAAATGTATTACTGGTAATATTGTCTTCACAAATGTATTGTTGGTATGTGTTGCTGGTAATATTTTTTTATAAAAATGTATTGCTGGTATTAAAACTTATTTTTACAATGTCATAGCGTTTTGACCCCAGTTTTGGGTTAACTATTTACCCATAGCTGGGACCCTAACAGGTGCTACCACCCCGGGTCAGAGTGGACCTGGAAATAACAGCAATTAAGAGGAGGTTTTACGGTCCTGGAAAACTCCTGATCAGAGTCTTTGCTGTCGGATGTAGTTTACCGTCTTACCCAGGACATGGATGTAGTTTGTCGTCTTACCCAGGACGTCACATTTGGAGTGGGGTAGGGGTGTCTTACCCCTCTGCAGATGTGTAGTCAGCGTATTCTGAAGCCCCAGCCGCCAGGGCGGACAATATTCTTGTGCTTCTTCTATAAATGATGTATGTCGACATGAAAGTTAAAGGCTTTTTTTTTAGCCATTATATGTGCTTACTGCTTCTATCGTGGCGGGTGGAACATGAAACGGTTTCATCACTTTCAGTTCACGTCCAGATATAATTTGAAATCATTATAAAAATTGCATGTGTTTTTGTTTTTTTTTTCTAAGAAACAATAAAAGTGTTAGCAAACCTTAACACAACAGCATTTCGATCCGGTTATCATATTCAACAGTGAGATGCACGTTCCAGTTGATGTGCAACAACCAGCTGCACAGAAAATTGGTTTTCTATAAAAAAAAAAAATAAAATAAACATAAAGAAAAAAAATTTGAAAAATCGATAATTATCTTTTTCAGAAAAATATTCAGACAAATATGCTTATTCGATCGGAAATTATCCATAAAATATAAAGAAAATCAAAATTAAATTGTTGAATCGAATTTAAAAGCTGGATTAATTTAATTTAAAGTATTAGGCTGTCTCAAAAGTATGTTCTGTTCTTACAGTCCGTTACGCTAAAGTTTATTTCACATATTCACCTAAAGAGGACCTATGACTCCACTGTTGTTGTTATTATTATTATTATTATTTCCTTTGATTTCTGGTGTGTACTCATTTCTTTCTGGGTCCCAACCAGAAACCTAAGGTCAGAAATGACATTATGACATTTTCCACTAAGCAATTTAAAAAAACAAAACAAAAAAAACGTATTTTAGATAGAAAAAGCCCTTCGATGGTTGTGGACGGTACTCGTGAGAACAATTTTTTTGTATTTCCTTAAGTAATGGGCTGCCAGAAATCCCTTTGATGAGATCATTATTATTATTATTATTATTATTATTATTATTATTATTATTATTATTATTATTATTTCCATTGGTTGATGCTGTATACACATGTCCTTCCGTGTCCCAAACTGTGACCTAAGATCAGAAATGTCTTCATGACATTTTCTACTGATCATTTTTGTAAAAAAAAAAAAAAAATCCGACACATTTCAGATAAAGCACTTTGCAATGTGTGATCTTTATTTGTGATCTTTACTTGTTTGGTACGGGCAGAGTATTGGCCATGAAGCGGTTTATCTTGCCATTGTTTCTGTATCTGGTTGGTTGCATTTGTCTTTGCTGTCTATTTTAAGTATTTTGCAGTTTCAGCCGTTGTATTGTGCTGTACTTGCATTTCTACGTTCATTTGAAACTCCATTTTGAATTATTATCATTATTATTACTTCAATTATTATATATTACGGTGTGTCGAAATTATTTCCGTTTTTACAGATTATCGGTTCTTCTATATGAGATTGAATGCTGGAGAATCTCATCACAAATGATGAAGAGAAGATTGAGGTAACAGAAAGGCGATTCTACAGAAGGAGGCTGAGAATACTATGAACTGGACATATAAGCAGCAACGAAGTTTTAGAGAAAATGGAAACAATAAAGACACTTATACGTAGGATCAGAAAGAGGGAGTTGAAATTTCGAGGGCACATGATGAGGAAAGAGGGTTTGGAAAATTTGACACTCACAGGACATATTGAAGGAAAGAGGGACAAAGGAAAGCAGTGCATAACCAACCTAACAAGCTTGCTTAAATGAATGGCAGAACATGTATTAAGAAATATAGTAGAAAAAAATATTACTAAGGGCTGCACTGGAGAAGAAGTTGAGAGCTATGATCTCACACGTCCTGAAGGGACATGGCGCATAAAAGAAGATAATCTTGTTAATAATAATAATAATAATAATAATAATAAGTATTCAAGTGACATAATTTTTTTTAGACGAGCACGCTCCATCATTTTACTCTCGTTTCAATATGCTTTCCTTTCACGCTAGCAGCGTTTCATTCATTTTGTCGCGTTGATTATCAGTTCTGCTCAAGACTAACAAAGACTTGTTATTTTTATATTTTTATACTTGTGTGTATTTTTGAACATTAATTGAAAAAAACGATCCTTCTGTCGAATTATTGTTAAACAGTGTAAAACAATGTATTTTTGGTTTCCTTTTTCTTTTAATTCTAGTCATTCTTTCTTCTGGAAGTGTTGCAATATATTGGAAGAGTTACGACAATCATTTTTTTAAATAACTATAATAATAATACACATAATGATTGACGTAGTCCTTCTAATATTTTTCAACAAACTTTGCTTGTCTTGTTTTCATGACAAGCCAAGCAATCTTTAAACAAAGATTTATCATTTTTTGTAGATTTATATAATTTTATAGTTGAGTTTATTTTTACAATATAACTTGAAGAAGACAGACATTTTGTTAAAATTTTCTTTAACATTGTCAAACAGTTTTTTTCTTTTTTTCCTTTTCTTAAATCGCGCTCTTCTTTTGATTGTGTAATAATAATAATAATAATAATAATAATAATAATAATAATAATAATAATAATAATGCTTGATTTGAGATTCTCTTCAATTCTTAGATCTTTTAGACGCAAACTCACTAGTTAGTGATCCATTAATATGACATTGAGTCAGACTAATTTATGTAAATGTCCTTCATTTCTGTTTTATTCCTTTCTCTTTCGCAGTTTATTTTGTTGCTTTCATTTCGTTTTTTTTTTGTTTTTTTTTTTTTTTTTTACCTCTTATTTTAATTTCCTCATTTCCGGAAAAATATCTATCTATCTATCTATCTATCTATCTATCTATCTATCTATCTTCTGGCCGTAGAGTATTACTTTCTTTTCCATTATTTATTTTTTCTGAGCAAACCTTGCGCCATTATTTCTTTCTTCATTTTTCTCTGTTCCTTCTCTCTCTGGACAAACATTCCCACTTTCTTTCTTTCTTTCTTTCTTTCTTTCTTTCTTTTTTTATTTCTTTATTTCTTTCTTTATTTTTCCTTTTCCGTCTTGCAATTTTTCTGCATTTCTTTATCTTTCCTTCTTTCTTTATCTTTCCTTCTTTCTATCTCTCTTTCTTTGTTTCTTTGTTTCTTTTCTGTTCCATCTGAAATTTCTTTCTTTCTTTCTTTCTTTCTTTCTTTCTTTCTTTCTCGACTCTTGACTCCCAGAAAAATTTCTTTTTTTCGTTCCCGTTCCTTTTGACTCCCAGAGAAATTTCTTTGTTTCCTTCTTCCTTTCTTTCTTTCTTTCTTTCTTTCTTTCTTTCTTTCTCGACTCTTTTGACTCCCAGAAAAATTTCTTTCTTTCGTTCCGGTTCCTTTTGACTGCCAGAGAAATTTATTTGTTTCCTTTTTCCTTCCTTTCTTTCTTTCTTTCTTTCTTGACTCTTTTGACTCCCAGAAAAATTTCTTTCTTTCGTTCCCGTTCCTTTTGACTCACAGAGAAATTTATTTGTTTCCTTCTTCCTTTCTTTCTTTCTTTCTTTCTTTCTTTCTTTCTTTCTTTCTTATTCGTTGCTTCTGACACCAAAAGAAATTTCTTTCTTTCTTTCTTTCTTTCTTTCTTTTCCTTTTAATTGTAACTTTCTCTAAGCCATTTCCTTCTGTTTCATGCGACCCTTTCTTCCGTCTTTTCAACTTTCCTTCAAATTTTCTTCTCGATTAGTCCGTCTTTCTTCTCATTTCCTCTTTCTGTTTACTTTTTTTTCTTCCTCATTTTATTACTTATTTATCTTTGTTTTTTCTAACGTCAGTCTAAACGCTTTATAACATAGTCATGTTTTCTTTTCATCACCTTCCTTTAGGCTCGGATTAAGGCGAAATGATTGACGTTATATACCAAACTAGACTAAGCCTAAGTAATAAAAATTGCTACTATAAACCCAACCCAGCAATGGTGTCCCCATCGGCTTTTCTTTCGTATCAACTAGGCCTATAGATATTAAAATGAATTTCGTAATACGATAGATAGATAGATAGATAGATGTTTTGTGTGTGCGTGTGTGCGTGCCTGCGTGTGTGTGTGTGTGTGTGTGTGTGTGTGTGTGTGTGTGTGTGTGTGTGTGTGTGTGTGTGTGTAGAAAAATAAGAAAGAACCGTTAGGCTAATAATCCAAAGTTCTTTAGTATTTTTGTTTTTATTTTTTAAAAAACAGGACTCGATACAATAGTAGAGCCTATATTATAATTATTTTTTTTAAATTATGATTCTGTCACTACATAAGAGTTCTCATGTTTCAAAAACAGAAGCTAAAAACTTCAATTTCATTTATAGAAATTAAATTAAAGTAGCTAGTTCTGTTTCATCCTCAAGCGAATTTTGAAATAAGTAATTTTGAAATTTACGGAGCTTTATAAGCATATACATTCGTAATATTAATTTCTATGGATATGGAGAAAACTAATCCTTTTAATAAGGGGTGGTAGGATATTCATTTTCACTGACAATTATTGTATCAACATATTACTTACTTACCTTAAAAGAGGTTAAGTCAAGGTAGG
This sequence comes from Acanthosepion lycidas, assembly GCA_963932145.1. NCBI lineage: Eukaryota > Metazoa > Mollusca > Cephalopoda > Sepiida > Sepiidae > Acanthosepion > Acanthosepion lycidas. The sequence continues at coordinate 3,349,925 of OZ010603.1, forward strand.
ATCGGGGTAACTTTTTCAAACGAATGATGACATCCTTTCAACGCATATTGTCTGGTCCATTTCATCGACAGAAATTTCTTTGCACTTTTGTTACACTGTTAAATGTGTATTTGTATGCATAAAGATTTTTTTTCTAAAAGGTTTGTTTGTATATAAATACATCGTATTGAATTACAATTTGTTTTTTGTTGAGGACTTCTTAAAGGGTAATTTTAGCATATGATTGGGTTAAGTTTTTAAAACTATTACTTTAATTGAACTTGTTTATAGACTTTGAAATTTAAAAAAATTTAAGCTAACTATTTAAGAATATCTGTTGGTGTCGGCAAAAAAACGTTATCTCATGTCTTTGATTGAATAATTTTTTGTTTTTTAGAAACTTAATAATGTGTAGTTTTTCATGTAGACATAAAGGGTACGGGTTATCCCCGGTTTCACAATTTCTTGTTCTATTTATTATTTTCTATTTTACTTTTCGTGTTTTATTCGTTTCTTTTAAATGCCAAAAATATTTAGATAGGGAAATCTGATTTCTATTTCTAATATTATTTAAGGAGGTTTTGTGTTTCTCCATCTAATTTTAAATTCATTCTTCGTTGATCCTATATATATATTTTATTACCTGGATGAGGAATGGATACGTCCGTAAAATGTGTGCGGCTTTCCAACCACGCCTGAACCTCGTACACACTTCTAAGAACAGTTAGCGTGTGTCTTTTCACGTGCTTGAAGCTTGATGGTCCTGGAAACTGTGGCCACAGGAATATTGATTAACTGTGGACTTTTAGCTGCTTGGCGATTTCCGACGTGGTCCGCACGGAGGAGAACAGATATCTCAATTCCTTTTGCCTCTATTGTTTTATACATACATCTTACCGCTATTTACCTGAAATGAAAATTACCTGAAAAGCTCAAATATTAAGTTATTGCAAATGAAAATTATTTTGAAAGTAATGTAATGGAATAACCTGTCATCCACATGATTGACTACACTATAGGTAGTAACTACCTATAAGTATCTGTAAATCAACGAACTACAGAGCCCAGCTGAAATCTGTTATTAAGCATTTGGCTGCTGCCGAACTATCTGCCTTCGGGCAGAGAGGAACTCGGACGAGGCTATGCCGAAAGGCAGACTCACATCCCTGCAGGTAGACAGACCCGATACCGTTTATGCAGGGTTTACAGTGAATTTTTGGCCGAGCTTACGAGCCAGGATTGTCCCACATTCATTTCGGCCTTGTGCCACATCCTACCTCATGGGGAGGTTGGTAAATATTACCAGCAGGGGTTTGAAGCTTTCTCCTCTGTCAATCTTGACAGCCCTGGACACTATGGCTACAGAAATAAATTTTTCTTTTCGCAAGCTACGGGCTCGAGTTGCCTCACATTAAATTCGGCCTTGTGCCACGTCCTATCTGATGTGGAGGCTCGTAAATACCGACTAGCTGGGATTTGTTGAGTACAATTCAGACGTACGCGGGAACTACCGACCTTCCAATAGTAGCACTCTCTACTGGATTGACTTGCGACGACATTGTGTATAACTGTTACCTTTATTCTTATTATACTGGTTTTTTTACAATAAACCTTACTTATTTTATCCACCTTTTTTTTTCAAATATATATTCCTATTAGCACGGAATATAACAGAAAGTTATCACAAAAATTTAAAAAATGAAGTGTAACAGGACTTTTGCAAAGCCCGGCATCAGTAAGTTTTTTTTTTCTATTTCCTCAATACTTCCTTGTTAGTCACATGTTTAGTCCATGGAATTCTTAGTATCTTTCAGTTCTTTGAAATCAAATCTTCATCTGTGAGACAAATACTTCTTCTTTATCTGCCGTGTCCCTTCAGGACGCAGGTGATCATGACTCTCCACTTCCCCTCATACCTTGTAGTTTTCAATAAGTTTCGTCCCTGTGCCATCTCCCCCAGACCACGTCCTATCATCCACTTACTTAAGAGCACCAGGTATGGCATATGTTGCTCTCCCGTGTCTCTCTTTCCCTCTAATCGACCCGTGAGTATCAGATTCTCCAAGCCCTCCTTTCTCATTTTGTGTCCCAAAAATTTCAGCTGCCTCTTCCTGATGTTAAGTATAAGCTTCCTCCTTGTTTCTATCCTTACCAAAACTTCATCATTGCTCACACGCTTGGCCCATGATATCCCTAGCATCCTTCTGTAGAACCACATCTCTGTTGCCTCGAGTCTCTTCTTCATCTCTGAGGAGACCGCCCAACATTCGCTGCTGTATAGAAGGACAGATGTCATGTAGCAGCTTACCAAAGAAATCATCCTGTATCACAATATTCTACGTAGTTTTTGGAATGCATCCTTGGCCATTCCAATCCGTTTTCGGATCTCAGCGTCGCACTTACCGTACTTCGTCAAAACACTTCCCGGATATTTAAACTCCCGCGCTTGCTTGATTATAGTGTCCGGGACCAGTAAATCGCATTTTTGGCTCACCCTTCTACTGATGACGATGCATTATGTCTTCTTGTAGTTTGTGCTTAGTCCCTCCTTCTTGCTCTCCTTCGCTACCCTCTGTGGGAATTTTTGTCATTTCCTTTCGATGACTGCTATCAATAATATGTCATCTGCGTATCTTATTTTAAGATTGTGGCCACCAGTGTTAAATCCCGGTAGGATTTCCAATTCTTTCAGAATTACCTCACTGTACAGGCAATCACTATCAACTTAAAAAAAATTACTAGAAAGGTAAAGAGAGAGTGACAGAGAAAGGATGAGATAAAAAATGCACCCTCCTTTTCTTAATTTTTTTTTTTACTAATGTTCACCCAATACTAGGCCCAAGAGCCACTCAGGTAGAGGGTTGCTGTGTGGTGTTGTATGAACGTCAGAAAGGGCAAGAAGTGAAATTAATGGAGCTATGCAGCTAAAATAGCGGATAACCCTAGACTTGATGGGGTCAAGATTGTAGTGATTGGAAAAACCCAAGAGAATAAATAAACTTCAAAAGAAAGAGGAGGAGTGAGAACCGGGCGATAGACACCAGTTGAGAGAGGACAGATAAATAATAAGTGAAATTCATTTCAGATTAGTTATTTTTGTTTACCGCATGTTTAAGTTTACAGCACCTGGTATTTCTAAGCGGTCGCCCATATACGTACTGAACATGCTTGACGTTGCTTAACTTCGGTGATCGTACGGGAACCGGTGTCTCAGCGTGATCTTTCAGTGAGCCTTTAGATTTCAGTCAAAGACGTTAGAAGTATAAAGTTGAGGGAACCGGAAACCTAATGCTAAACATAAAATAAGGGATGAACCCCTACTCCTGTTCAAAAGGCCGGGGAGGAATGTGAACCGGACGATAGGCGAACCTATTCAATTCTAATGAGGAAAAAGAATATGAATAAATAGTAAATAAAATTTAGGAGGAGACGTTGAATGTATAGAGTTGAAACTCAATTGTAAATACAAAACAATGGATAAACCCCGACTCTTGTTTCAAAAACTAGGGAGGAGTGTGAACTGGATGTTAGACGAATCTATCTATTCCTATTGAGACAGAAAAATAAATCGTGAATAAAATTTCAGAGTTTAGCCGAAGCAGATTTTAAAAGGAACCGGAAAATCAATTGTAAACAGAAAACAATGGATAAACCCCTACTCTTGTTTCAAAAACTAGGGAAGAGCGTGAACCGGACGTTAGAGGAATCTATCTACTCTTATTGAGAGAGAAAACATCAATAATTAGTGAATATAATTTCAGATTTCAGGCGGAGACGTTAGATGTATAGAGTTGAAGTAGAGTTTAGTAGGGACCAGGAAGCAATGGATAAACTCTCACTCCTTTTCAAAAGCCTGGGAAGGAGTATGAACAGGGCGTTCAATTCTTTTAATTTAATTAAGGCATGATGAACGGTCATTAAGTTTGGTCAGTCAAAATGAACAATAAAAGTGAAAGCGTAGTCGAGGAAATGTTTTAGCTGAAAAGACAAAAGAATTGTAGAGGAACAATAATCAAGAGGAAATTAACGGGAAGAATGTAACAATAAAAAGCATATCGCATGTTCTATGCTCCTGCTTCTCCAAACGCCATTGTTCAAACATCGGGCATGCGCAAAAGAACCATGGACGAAAAGCTTCTGCGAAAAAAAAAAAAAAAAAAAAAAACCTATGATACAATACAAAAAATAAACTCATCCTATAAGGTCAGTAAGGGCTTCAGTGCGGCAGTACAACTTCAATTGTTGAGAACAAATACATGGGTGGAGAAATCGAAGATTCAGGAGTAGGAGGAGAGTTGGGGAATAGAGGATCAGAATTGAAGAGAGAGAGAGAGAGAGAGAGAAAGTGTGAGAGAAAAATAGAATGACGAAGAGAATAAAACAAAAAAACGTGATGGAGAGAAAGGGTATGAATGATAGCCGAAGAAGCCTTTCGTGGTCAGATAACACGAAAAGGGCAAAATGTCGGCTTCTTCGTATTGGGTCGAATTGATGTGAAGCGAAACGAATTGATGCGATTTGAAATCATCCTCCGCTTATATTAGTTCGTTGATCAAAATGGATATAAAAGAAGCGAAAGGAAAAAGGATTCTTATGGCAAAAGAAATTGGACCTTTCTTTTATTTTATTTTTTTATTCTATTTTTATTTATCTGTTTATATTTTCTGCGAAGCAGTTTTTTTCGTTACGGATTCACATTAAACTGCCGTAATTCACCATGTATAATACGCCTTCATCCATAATACTCACCCCTAAAATTGTGCTGAAAACGTGGGAAAATGCTTCTACTCACACATAATACGCACCTCTTGTTTGGTAATCAAACCCTATAAATTGTACCTCTCCAATTTCATTACGGCTAGCGTTTCCTACTCTTATTTAAAAAAAAATGTTTTAAACATAGAATAATATTATTCTAATTTAGTTTTATGATAATTCTTATTTTATTTTAAAGATTTTTTGTAGCTGTGCATAATACTCCCCCCTGATTTTATTATTATTTTTTTTTTTTTTTTTGAAAAACAGCTTAATATACATAGGGAATTACGGTATTTAAAAATCGATTCCAACATATATTGATATAGAACTTGTATGCCACTGTATACGAAAGACTGGAAATAGCTTTACAGTCGTTCCCTTATATGGATCGTTCTGGTTATGAATATAAACTACTTCCGGTAGCAAGGCCTTCGACCGGAAGGTTTGAGAAGCGGGGGAACCATCTCTTAATCGTTGCTGTTCCCAGGTCCACAATGAACAAGGGTTGTAGCACCTGTTAGGGTCCCTGCTATGAACAAAAAGAGAACCACCACATTGGGGTCAAAACATGAAAATATTAAAAAAAAAATTTTTAAATTGCCAGCAATAAATTTCCATAATAAAATTAAAAATTACCAGCAATAAATTAAAAGAAAAATACTAAAGTTCACAAGAAAGTAAAATTTCGGCATTAAATGACCCATAAGGAGTTGATATGCCGTTAAACGAACAAAGCAATCCTCATATCATCATCATTATTTGCCGATCCTGGTCTGAATCATGGAGCCAATACAAACGATCCTTTCCTTAGCCGTGCTACGCCAGAACTACATACAGTTTTGAATTCAGATTTTTCCTTCGCTTAATTTGATCAGATGTGCTGCTAAACATTCAGCCACAAAGAAACGTCTTGTTAGCAAAGTCCGAATTACATTTTATAAACAACAAATCCTTGACAATTTTTCCCGAACGGTCATATCTTCTTAACAAATACCTTAACGTAAAAATTGACAACATATTATGAAATGGATTAAGTCTGACAACGATTTAATTTTCTGTTTATAAGTTATTTTAATACATACAATTTATTTAAGTATATGATCAGTTTTTTTTTAAATAATCAGTATTAATTACATTTATAAACAGTAATCCTTTGTGGCTCAATTGTTAACATTCTATCAAATGATGGTTAACATTGGAGTTACAGGTTTGATTCCTGTCGAAGAAACATATTTTCTACATTTCTCGAACATTCAAGCCGGTAAATGTAATTAATACAGTTTATTTAAAAAAAAAAAAAAAAAAAAAAAAAAGAGCATTTGCTTAAATATATTGTATCTATCATAATAAATTATAAACAGAAAATATATTAAATAATTGTCGGGCTTAATGCATTTCATTATATATATATATGTATGTATGTAAGGAAAGAATATATATAAATAATCAAATATATATAAAAAATATATATAAAAAAATCCACATTACAACCAAAAACTTCCTTTTAATATACACACTTTTTCCTTATATATATATATATATATATATATATATATATATATATATATATATATATATATATGCGTGGTTGGTTCTGCACAAAGCCTTCACCACTATAAACAAACCGTGTGTGCGGCTGTTGGTTCCTAGGAACTGAGTTGCTTGATCCTCAACGGGAGAATCCAGCATATATATATATATATATATATATATATATATAATTACAGGAATCATTCATACAAAAAACAAGTATAGAAGTTAATGATTTTTAATTTTTTTTTTTTTTGTATGAATGATTCATATAATTATAAATTGAACTGCACCTATACTTGAAATAAATATATATATATATATATATATATATATATATATGTGTGTGTGTGTGTGTGTTTGTGTGTGTGTATTGTCATCCACAGACACTGTTTCGCTGTATCACAGCTCATCATTGTAGTTAGACACCCGGTTGCCTCTAGCTAAGATCGAAACCCGACTGAATTAGCATCAGTCGGGGATTCTACGACCGTTGGCGCATGACAGGGATGAAGGTGAATCTAAGAGTATTTATTTTTAGATAAACACACAGTGACTGGGAGAACTCGATTCGCTTTACCAAAGATTCTTGCATTATTAGCCGTAATAGTCAGTTTACAAAACACACTTCCTCTCCAGAGAGCTCAACCGAAATAAATTTTTCAGGTGCATATACCATTTTCCATTACTGGTGAGGAAATATATATATTAATTATTAATATATATTATAATAAAGAGAAAGTAAGATATATAATCCGATGTTCTTATTAATTATTTTTATTTTTACAAAACAATGCTCAATGCAAATCTACAGAGCATAAATATTCGCTTGAAAATTGGAACTTTAATTTAATTCTATAATTGAATCTGAAGTTTTTCTTAGTTTCTGTTTTTGAAACATGGTAATTCCTGTGTAGCGACGGAACCATATTTTTAAATTAGTAAATTTATAATATTAATAATTAATATAAATATATGTTTATTATTAATATAAAGTATAGATCTGTTATTATACTTCGAGTAATATTTTACTGGCACTCAATGTTTTATATTACGTCACAAAAACGACATATATATATATATATATATATATATATATATATATATATATATATATATATATATATATATATGACTATTTGCTATGTCTTCAGTTATTTTATTCTTTCTCCCTTTTCGTTATTTTATCTTTTCTCTTTGCGTTTTTTCCTTTTTTTTCTCTTTTAATTTTTTCCTTTTTTACTTTGACATCTTTCCCTTTCTCTTTCTTTCTTTCTTTTTTTGATTTTTTAAAGATGAAAATTTTTAAGTTACATTTTATTTCATCTCCAAACCCCTTGGTGCTCACAATACTTGTAAAGTAATTCTTGCAGGGAGAAATAGATATACATATGAGGTATTTCTGAATTTGTCTTATTTGTAATTTATATATATATATATATATATATATATATATATATATATATATATATATATAATATATGAACTGATTTAAAATATGGTTCCTACGCTACACAGGAATTACCATGTTTCTAAAACCGAAGGTAAAAACTTCAAACTAATTATATAATTTATTTATATATAATTAAATTTCAAGTTTTTAGCTTCGGTTTTTGAAAGATGGTAATTCCTGTGTAAGAATTTTTTAAATCAGATGAATTATAATATTTATGCTCTGTAAATTTACATTGAGCATTGTTTTGTAAAAATAAAAATATCAATAAGAACACCGGATTATATATGTTACTGTTCTTTTTTTTTATTACAATATATATATATATATATTATATATATATTATATTATATATATATATATATATATATATATATATATATATATATATATATATATATATGTGTGTGTGTGTGTGTGTGTGTGTGTGTGTGTGTGTGCGCGCGCAAGTAGGCAGAAAAATAAGAAGGAACACGTCAGGTAAATAATCCGGAGTTCCTTAGTATTTTTGTTTTTATGGTTTCGGCTCTCGTTTTTGAAACATGAGAACTCTTATGTAGCAAAGGAATCATATTTTTATAATATAAACATATATATATATATATATATATATATATATATATATATGTATACAGGTGTCCATAAAGTTCGTGTGCACTTATAGTTATAAATTAATTAAATTGCACATGAACTTATGGACACACTATATACATATATATATATATATATATATATATATAAAGAGCAATAAAGGGTTACATAGACAGAGAAAGTGAGTGAATACGTGTTTGACAAAGACACAGTGAGGGCGTGAAGCCTATGTTTGTGTATGTGTTTGCGCTCACGTGTGAGGGTTGGAGGGTGGAAACTGACATGCGCTTGATGAACTAATAATAAATTCAAACCTAACCAATGATCAGGACAGATATACAATCAGTTTTGTAAGTACAGCATCTATAATCATGGAAACCAAAAAAAAAAAAAAAATGACTCTAGGAGGGTTTCGAAAGAGGCCGACAAAATCCACTTGCAGCAGTTTTTCATTTTTTTCTGTTGGTTGTTTTTGTTTAGTGAATTCCACTTGCATCGATGCCAGCACTTATTAAGTACATTCATGCCACACCGGGTTTCCCATCTAAACCGTCAACTCGTGTTGCCAGCAGGAAGAGGATGCCAGATCAAATTTTGACTTCGACTCACGCACAACCTGCACTTGCAACCACAGCTCACTTACAGAACGTAGCGCTCCAGATTCTCTTTCAGGCGATCTTTGAGGCAATCTTTAAAATCATTTCGCCACAAGCAAAGCAATAAAGCCACTAAGCCACAAGGGATTATTGAGTGCTATTATGAGAGAAAAAAAAACATACTCAGGATTGAGGAAAACGAAAGAACAAAAATGTTGAAGACTGCAAATAACGATTGACAATGCATTTAAACTTTTGAAGATCAATGTTGACCGTGAAGCAAGAAGCCGCAAGAAAGTTCCACGTGTAAGAATTCCGATAGAAGAAACTGCTAGCATAGAACTTACGGTTGCATCTAGCCATTTCTATAAAATGACGAAACCTTGCCACCAATCTAGTATTGCACTTAAATTTATAAAGTCTAGGTATCACAAGGCAAAGATAATCAGAAAAATTACCATGAAATTATTTCTAGAAAAGTCACAGAGAAGCTAAGCTACGTCGATGGGAAAAGGAGTGAAGCAGAGATGCCAGGCAAGGACCAGTAACATTGCAGATTCTTCTTTAGATTTCATCAAGAATCTCTAAATATATATCAGAAGCACCAGATTTGTAGCATTAAATAATGATCATGTAAAAACAAATAAAACATTAAAGTGCGAGAACAATACAAGAATAATCAAGAAGACGGTAGATTAACATTTAAATATTTGAAGAGCAAACCTAACTGAGCAGAAATAAATCGGAAGAGTCTACCCCAAGCGAGAGAAGGAACTATTAGCATAGAACTTACGGTTATATCTAAATGTAGATTAACTGTTATAATAACTTAATGTTATTTCAACTGTAAAATAATTTTTCAAAGCGGATATGATACATAGAAGAATGTATAGCTGACCTCTCGTATTCAAGGATACCAGTCTATTAGGGTGGCTAGCCAATCCCTGTTGCATACGCTTGCTGAGGCGCATTTGTGTTTATTCAGCACCAGAGAGCCTATCTGTAGTTTCTACCGTAACTATGCTGAGCAGATCTTAGTTACAATTTCTGGGAGAGAGCGTGTTATCTAACGTGATCGACAATTCAAACAAGGCCAGCTTGAGCGTGCTCTCGGCCACGATGTCTTGTGACTTCCTGTTAGCACAGCTATCGACGGCCCAAAGGTTCACAGGTCTTGGGCTGAGATCGAACTCTCCAGTCCGATAACATCAGGAAGTCTCCTTCCTGGTAAATCTACCCTGGTGAGATTCGAACCCTGGTCTCAAGGTCAGAAAGCTAACGTTCTAACCACAAGGCCACATAGAAGAATATTGCTCATGCATCCATATGCATTGCGTTCGTTCGCGGTCCTAGAATCCCAATTACAATTTATTTTATGAAAATTTAAATCAACAAAGAATTAAATAATAAAATATTTTTGATATTTTAAATTAATATAAGATATATCAAACAAATTCAATAAAATTTTCAAAGTTTCCTAATCAGTAAAATTTTACTATCTAGCTTCCAAATAAATGGGTGGCATTTTCTTTAATCGTATTTTCCACAAGCAAGGCTCTACAGTCAATAAGACACATGTGGGTTACTGGGTGTGAAAGAATTAGAAAACAGAAACCTTCTGAAGGAGTTAGAACAAAAGAAGAGTAATCACGGACACAGTGCATAACGATTGACATTGCTCTTGATTGGGAAGCAAGCAGCTAGAATATTTTTCACCAAACGATAAAAGAAATTGTTAACATAAAACTTACGGTTTTATCCGGTCATTTTAACTGTAAAATGGTGTGACCTTTTGTTTGAACGTAACACTCTGGACTTATGACTATATGTTTTCCGCCAGGTGTATAAATAGTGGTGTCAGGCTACTGACTGTGCTGATTATTGAGCGACTATTGTGTGGAACTATCCAGTCGAATTAGTGTGAATTATTGTGCGTCGATGATTTTGGTTTTTGATTTAGGATCTACCGGACGTTAAGACAAGCCGCGCTACTAACAAGATATTCACTAAAATGATTAATTATCTTTGATTGACTTTTACTTCTTTGTTCTTGTATTTATTTACGGTTGTAATTAAATACTCTTTTATCTTAACATTGAAGTCTTAAGTTATACTTAATCATTAACGGCCACCGTACGTCACAAAATCTTGCTACCAAACTTTTACTGGGCTTAGAATCAAAAGTCTAAGACGAATGTTCATCAGAAAAATTACCAAGAAAGTATTTATAGAAAAGATACATGGAAGCTAAATTACCACGGTGGGAAAGTGACTGAAGCCGATATGCCAATTCAGGACCAATAATATTGCTGATTCTACTTTGGGTGTCATCAAGAATTTCTCAATATATAGCAGGAGCACCAGGCTATGTGTGGCAACAATATTCTAAGCATGGACGAATGAGAGACTTATAAATATGTAAGATAGATTCTGTAGAGGAAAATTGTCTAACACTATATAAGGAATCAATTTTCCTAGCAGCAAATCTAGCAATAGTTTCAGTATAATCTTTCCACTTCATGCCAATCACTATCCTGGAGGTTAGCATCAGCCACACTGATGAAAGAAAAAAAGGGTTCTTTCAGGCAATTAAAAGAGAGAAGTTTCGTTTTGGAGGTGTTCAAATTAGCAAGCCATACTTTGCCCCAGATAACAACAGAAAGTAGATCGTTTTTTGATCATCTACCAAATTTAACCTTATCGAACCGGCTTAGAATTAAACAGGAATAAATAGTGGTTTCATCAGAAAAGATACTGAGTTGAGAACAAAATTTTATTGGAATCGTGATCTAAAAAACAGTTAATACTCAGGTATCAGATAAAAAGTTGAATTACATTCAATGGGAGAAATTTATGAGTGATTTTCTGACTCACTACCAGAGCGTAATTACTGAAACAACGCGAATAGCCTACATAATGTAATGTGAAGCAACGAGAAAAGAAATCTCGCTTTTCATATTTTATATCAGCAAGTGCGTCAAAACTTATGATATAAACAAAATTGTATATACAATGTTATAAAAGATTGAAGAAAAAGAAGTCTCTATGTAAGAAAAGTGCCATTTATTTGTCAATGACTTCAGCATCCTAATCAGCAAAGGCAAAAAGCTCAGTATGAAACTAATTATTTTATTCCGTCATGATAAATGAGCTTCCGGGATAAGATATGATGATGTTTGGAAAGTAATGTCGCATTTTGGGAAACGGAATAAAAATCGCTTAAATGTAAGAAACTTTATATTTAAATGCCAAAAAGGTAATCATTACTGATCAAAAAGACCAGTATTAAACTATTTTTTTTATTGCTTAATGATAGGCGTAATTTTTATTTCCATACATATATTTAGGAAGCTTAAGAAATTTGTACAACATGGACATCTTGGATTTATTCTATTCATTAAAATATGAAGATTATAGCCATCAGGGAAGCAAGTAAGAGGAAGGGAGTTCTGCTGTAGGGAAGTGGGATAGAAGAAGCTGTTGGAGTAGAAGAGGTGGTTACATTTAACTGTTTCGAAAGTGAAAGGGTGGGACCGAAATGCCAACCTAGTAGCACGCTTAAATTCATGTAGTCGGGTCACCAGTGAAAAAAGCAAGTCAGAGCAGTTGCTATGAAAATATTTGTAGAAAATACAGAAGGAATCAACATCACGTCTGTCAGAATGTCACTGTTGTCGAGATACCAGGTCAGGACCTATCACATTGCATATCCGTCGTTCAACTGAGGTTTATAGTAACAAAAAATGCACAGTATTAGAAAGACCCCCCCCCCAAAACGTAATATTTACATAATATATAGCATTTTCTTGCGACAATAACGACATTAGTTTTTAACGGTGAGATTAATCCAGCATTTAGGAAGCTGAAACACAAAATATTCAAAAGTTTACTTTAGATAATAAATAAACATCACGCTTTAACGGAGAGATTAAGCCAGCATTTAGGAGGCTGAAACACGAAATATTCAAAAGTTTACATTAGATAATAAATAAACATCACGCTTTAACGGAGAGATTAATCCAGCATTTAGGAGGCTGAAACACAAAATATTCAAAAGTTTACTTCAGATAATAAATAAACATCACGCTTTAATGGAGAGATTAATCCAGCATTTAGGAGGCTGAAACACAAAATATTCAAAAGTTTACTTTAGATAATAAATAAACATCACGCTTTAATGGAGAGATTAATCCAGCATTTAGGAGGCTGAAACACAAAATATTCAAAAGTTTACTTTAGATAATAAATAAACATCACGCTTTAATGGAGAGATTAATCCAGCATTTAGGAGGATGAAACACAAAATATTCAAAAGTTTACTTTAGATAATAAATAAACATCACGCTTTAATGGAGAGATTAATCCAGCATTTAGGAGGCTGAAACACAAAATATTAAAAAGTTTACTTTAGATAATAAATAAACATCACGCTTTAAAGGAGAGATTAATCCAGCATTTAGGAGGCTGAAACACAAAATATTCAAAAGTTTACTTTAGATAATAAATAAACATCACGCTTTAACACTGATATTCAGCCTGCGTTCCGGAAGCTAAAGCATGAAAGATTTGGACATTTTCCTGCGACAACAAGGACACATCACTTTTTAGCAGTGATATTCAGACGGCCTTTCCAATGCTGAAATACGAAAAATACGGATGTTCTTTTGAGGCAATAAGTAAAACCACTTTTTAATATTGATATTCAGCCTGCGTCTCGGAGGCTGAACGCGAAAATTCGGAAGTTTTCTTGGTACAATAAATAAACATCAGTTTTTACCAGTGATATTTAAACTGCGTTTAAAAAATTCTCTTAATGACAATTTCCATTCTCGGTAAGCCTGTAAAATCCACTTCAAGATCTAGAAGGATACTAATTTTTGGGAAGATGGAAACATGGAACTAAGAAAATGGTCGCAAAACGTCACGAAACAAAGGGACACCTATGTGGGCTGATGAAATCCACGTACAAATATGTACATATTGCTTAAATATCTAAATATTTCGACGCCAAAAAACGCTCTGAACATTTATTTCATCCCAGAAAATATGTGCGTGACTAAAATACACAATAATCAGATATTGAGAGAGTTGCACAAAAAGCTAGATTATATTATTTTAAAGTCTAATTGCATTATTTACATTGCGCATTATTTTACTGAAAATACGGAAACTTAAGGAATCAGCGCATATGCTAAGCCACAAAAATCTCCTGAGTCGACCAAGGATAGAAATGAATACAATATGGGAACCAGTAATAAGGAGTGCTAGAAAAATCAATGAATAACGGCAAAAAATTGCAATGTAAGTTCTGATAAAAATAAAAAAAATGCAATAATAATAACAAATATTGCAATATGAGCACTGGTAAAAATGGTTGCTGAGACATTAGGTTTATATCCCCCCCACACACACACACACAAAATCATACAGATGTCCACACGGACACATAGCCCAGTGGATAAAGACGTTGGTTAGATCCAGTGATTAGACCCAAAGTATTGTGAGCTCAATACCAGGCTGCATCAGTGGTGAACGAACTTGGAGATTTAAGTTAAAGAAAAATAACTTAGACATAGTACGTGGAACTAGAAAAATGTACTCCGGTAGGCGAAATAAATGGTTCGGTTCGACATTCCAATCACTTGAAGAAGGCTGGAGCGTACAACGGCCGAAAATTTATGAATATGGCAATGAAGATGAGGATAAAGGTCCAAATAATGTAAATAATGCAAATAATTATAATACTTCATCTCAGAGATATAGAGGCCAAAACGTTGTGAATATGACAATGAAGATGAGGATAACAGTCCGAATAATGTAAATAATGCCAGTAATGCCTCATCTCAGAGATATAGACAAATATTCTAAAGACTTGTATTATTATTGCCAATTAGCTTAAACTACATAATCTAACTTTCAGCTTTGATTAAATTAAGTCTGATTAAGACTGTCACGCCAATCTTAATTAATATCGGAAAATTGGCTTCGCTTTGTAAAATATTGAAGCTTATTAAGCGAACTGGGATGAGTTTCCTCATTTGAACAGACTATTATTATCTCATTGCATAAACACTGAAAATATCTTTAAAAAATAAATATGTGCAAATATATTTGACCAACAATTTGACAAAATGCAAAACAGTTTTGTCAAGGATTTCCAATCAATTAATTGTTCAGAATAATACAGTTAATTGTTTCCGTGTTAAGAACACTTATCAGAGGATTTGAAGCAAATACTTGATTATTTGGAAAAATGTTGTTGACAATTGCAATTCACGACGGAAAGCAGTGGAGTGTTTATAGTAAAGAAAGATTAGATAACTGTTGATTGCAGTGTTCTACTTTATAATAGTTCACGAGGAAAATAATCTTGTTGTGTTCCGCTGATAGTCTTTGTTTCCAAAGAAAATATCAAGCTTGCATAAACCATAGAAAAGAAAATATCGAATTTTGTTTAGAATAAACGATATTGGGTATTTTGAAGAAGAGGCACTAACTATTCAAATGCTTTATTTTATTTTATTTGTTAATAATAACCCATCTTTTTCTAACGGTAATATCCTGACAGCTTTTCGGAGACGAAAGCATAAAGTAATCAGGTGTTTTCCTGAGACAATAAAAATCATTTGACTATATTTCTGAGATGAGGTTTTATGCACATTATTTACATTATTCGGACTATTGTCCTCATCTTTGTCGCCATATTTATTACACTGTTTAGGCCTTTCAGTATCTGTCTATATTTCTGAGATGAGGTATTATGTACACTATTTACATTATTCTGACTATTGTCCTCATCTTTGCCGCCATATTTATTACAACGTTTCGGCCCTTCAGTATCTGTCTATATTTCTGAGATGAGGTATTATGTACACTATTTACATTATTCGAACTATTGTCCTCATCTTTGTCGCCATATTTATCACAACGTTTCGACTCTTCAGTATCTGCCTATATTTCTGAGATGAGGTATTATGTACATTATTTACATTATTCGGTCTATTGTCCTCATCTTTGTCGGCATATTTGTCATAACGTTTCGGCCGTTGTATGCTCCAACCTTCTTCAGGTGGTTGGAATGTCGAACTGAACCCATTATTTCGCTCGCTGGGGTAGACTGTTCTAGTTCCACGTGCCATATCTAATGTATGTCAGTTATCAATTATCAATTATCTCCTGTTAATTTTCCTCTCCAAGTTCTCTACTGACTTAACCGGGTATTGAACTCACACTTTTTGGGTCCTGTCACTGGATCTAACCAACGAATTTATCTACTGTGCCATGTGGCCTTGAGGATAAAGGCGTTGGTTAGATCCAGTGACAGGACTCAAAAAGTGTGAGTTCAATACCCGGTTAAGGCAGTGGAGAACTTTTAGAGGGAAATTAACAGGAGATAACTGATAACTGATATCCATTATAACATGGCACGTGGAACTAGAACAGTGTACCCCAGTGAGCAAAACAAAACGTTCAGTTCGACATTCCAAACATCTGAAAAAGACCCGAGCGTACAACGACCGAAAGATTGCAATAAATATGGCGACAAAGTTAAGGACAATAGTTCGAATAATGTAAATAATGAAAAAAATCATGACTTTTAAGCTGTGATGTTCAGACAGACTTTCCGAGGCTGAAACATGAAGAATACAAATGGTTTCTTGAGGCAGAAAGTAAACATCACTTTTTAATAGTAATATTCAGATTTCGTTTCGGCGGCTGAAACACGAAAAATTCGGTCGTTTTCTTGAGAAAATGAGCAAATATCAGTATTTAACGCTGTTATTCTACGTTTCAGAGGCTGAAACAGGAACTATTTGAACGTTTTCTCGAAACAATGACACCACCTTTTAACGATTATATTCAACCCGATTTCGAAACCTTAAACACGAACAATTTCAAAGTTTTCTTTATCCTGCGAACCGTAGTCTGGATATCACCATTCAAAATGTATGTGTCCGTATTTCTTCAATGAAACTTTTAAATACTTCGTTTTTCAACCTATAAAGGTATTCGGTGATTTTCTAGACATAATACGGAAATCACACTTTGTAAACCAGATGTATTTGCACATTGCCTAAAGACAATAAGGAAACATCACATTTTCGCACTCATAATCTTACTTATTATAAAACGCAGATTGTATGTGTGTACGTGTGTGTGTCTGTGTGTGTGTCTGTACGTTTATATATTGGATCAGATTTCCTGCATTTTTCAACCGATTTCAACAAAACTTCACAGGACTACGTAAAATTACCTTGCGGTGGTTCTGACAGCGCCAAAAATTGGAAAAACAAGTGTTTTTGCACGAAATCAATTTGAAAACACGATTAAGAGGCATTAATGAAAGGGGGACAACTCATATCGAGTTATACTTATTAATATCGAATTATCTAGTTATACTTATTATAAAACCCAGGTTGGTTGTTTGTGTGTGTGTGTGTGTGTTCGTTTATATATGGGATCGGATTTCCTACATTTTTTAACCGAATCCGACAAAACTTTTTTTTGGCAGGTAGTGTTTCTTATTGTCTTGCACACTTTTTTCCTTATTTTTACATTCAGAATGCTTTAAAAATTCCATTTACAAGACAATTGTTTATAATAAAATTCTATTCAATCGGTAGACTCATAACGATTGAAAACAATGTTTTTGTTTGAGTTTGGGTTTGACCAATTTGTAAAAAAAAAATAAAATAAAAAAAATAAAAATAAAAAAATAAAAATAAAAAATAAAAATAATTAAGACATGCGTGTCCGTCAATCTTAAACAATAATCTTTGTCAATTTTATTTTTCAGTCTTTATGATGGTCGATACTTGATATATCTCTTACTGTTACATCCCCGGGCAACGCCGGGTTCTCCTGCTAGTACAAGATATACATAAATAATGGTTGAGATAACGCTTAAATCAGATAAATATAACTCGTTAGCCTACTTTTATAGAGTTTTTAAATTTAATATAGACGCGTGTACAGGTTCTATGATTTTAGTACGACGCATCTAAAATAACAGTAATGTTGAAAGGCATTCTAAACCGTGCACGGTCAGGAGTGAATCAAATTTTATTGGTAGTGATGGATTTCTTTTGATGCATAATAGCTCCAAGATTTGTAATCGTTTTTATTTTATTAATTATTATTTTTTGCGTTTGCTGTGCACAAACATGTTGCAATGTTCAGGTTGCAGTACACAGTATTGTTACATTCTCAGGCAATGTCGAATTGAATTTTGGGCACCTCGAGGCGGTGTAATGGTTAGCAAGTTTGTCTCGCTAGAACAATTGCGACTGAGTAGTGAGTTCGATCCTCACTGGGTGCCCATTACTTTAGGCCTTGTGCCACATGTAATCTACGCTTAGAAATTAATTTTGTTGGGCCCCTCGAGGTGGTGTAATAGTTAGCATGTCGCTAGAACAATTACGACTGAGTAGTGAGTTCGATCCTCACTGTGTGTCCCTTACTGTAAGCCTTGTGCCACATGTAATCTACGCTTAGAAATTAATTTTGTTGGGCCCCTCGAGGCGGTGTAATAGTTAGCATGTCGCTAGAACAATTACGACTGAGTAGTGAGTTCGATCCTCACTGTGTGTCCCTTACTGTAAGCCTTGTGCCACATGTAATCTACGCTTAGAAATTAATTTTGTTGGGCCCCTCGAGGCGGTGTAATAGTTAGCATGTCGCTAGAACAATTACGACTGAGTAGTGAGTTCGATCCTCATTGGGTGCTCCCTACTTTAGGCTTTGTGCCACATGTAATCTACGCTTGGAAAATAATTTGTTGGGCACCCCGACATGATGTAATGTTTAGCAGGTTTGTCTCGCTAGAACAATTACGAATGAGTAGTAACCTCGATCCTCACCGGGTGCCCCCTACTTTAGGCCTTGTGGCACATCTAAGCTACGCTTGGAAAATCCCTGTCAAACTGAAATTAGAAAAAGTGCTATGGATTGGCGCTATACGCTTTCCTTGGATTGATAACATGTCATTTTGCTGTGGCATTCCTTCTTTCTTTCCTTGAAAGCGACCAGAAACGTTTGAAAGTACTCGAAGCATGAAAATAAGTATTTTGAAATCGATCTTTACAAACCTTTGTTCGAAAGAAATTCATTTAAAGTGGTTTACTAAACCTTGTGGATGATGAATTATTTTCACCCTTATAACCCCTTATCTGTAGTCTGTCGCTATTTCCATGGAAAATGCTCTGACAATCTACATTCCCCAGTTCCTCTAGTTCAGACCCCTACAGCTACGACTCACCATGCCCAGTAAACAGGCGCGAGCCATCATCAATGAAATAATGCTTCCCCGACAACTAAAATCTTAACTTCTTCAAGTTTAAGGCCAATTGTTGTCTATCCTATATATCCCCATAATTAACAATTCTTAGGTTCGTAAAACAAAACTATTCAGAAAACGTTAGCTTGAATGGTTCTTGGGACTTGAACAATAGAGAAAAAAAGGTCATCTTTATTACTATTGTATGTGGTGGATTGTTCTAAATGTAACAAAGGTAGGAATAAGTCGATAAATCGTTTGATTTCGTCGGGACGGTATAAATAAAAGTCCGAAAGAAAACCGGCTAATTGTCTGTCCGTCAAAATGTTGCTCACTCGACCAAACAAATGAATGGAGTTCATATTCCCATGAACCCAGCCTACAACTTCCCGTTTTGGACGGTCGGATATTTCAATTATCGATCTTTTCTTAATTTGGCAAATTACTGTCTGCTACCAATGCCCTTCAGATTCGATGATTAGCATTCAATCTATCAATAATAATAATAATAATAATAATAATAATAATAATAATAATAATAATAATAACAGAAGAAGAAAGATAATAATAAGAAAATTAAGAATTATTATTATTATTATTATTATTATTATTATTATTATTATTATTATTTGAGATCCTTTCCGATTCTTAGATGTTTCGACCGGTGATGGTCATCCATCATATTTCAGCTAATACTCGCAGTTTAGAGATGCAACACTTTCCTCAGCACGTGAGCCATTCCCAGCAGTGCTGCCACCTCCGCACTCTCAATGATATCAGGAATCCCCAAGGAATCTTGCAAGGCTGAAAAATTCCTGGTAATAGTGCTGAGCGAGCCAACAAAATAAGGAACATGAGCTTAGTATATTTTTCAGTCTTCTTTGTTTTCGTCTGCTCCGCCTTTGCGGTGTTCTTATCTCGCAAGCTCTATCAGGAGCCATTCATGACTGTTCTTGTGCACAAGTGTGACATCAGTAGAATTATTATTATTATTATTATTACTATTATTATTTGTCTGTGTTATGTTTCCTTCTTTGTATCCTGTAGAGTCGGGTCCAAACTATGATCTTTAGTCCCTATAGAAGAATTGTCATTTAATTGATAGCACTTTTCTTAATATATGGGATGTTCCTCGTAAAGCGGTCTTCTGGGTAACTTGTATGTTGATGTTACACGAGACATTGTTAGTAGAATTGTCCATTCTTTTTCTCACGCGACCCGGTGCTCCGATTACTATTGGTACAGTCTCAGTCTTCATTCCCCAAGTCCTGTTAATCTCGATCTCCATGTCCAGTATTTGGAGAATTTCTCGATAATTTTCATGGAGATGATCCTCTCAGATGATACTGTTATGTCAGTAAATGTATACTTCCTGAATTTCTTGGCTTTTATGATGAAATCAGGCCTGGTGGCTTTTATTTCCCTGCCAGTTTGAATTGGTATGTCCCAGATGATAGTTACATCGTTATTTTGGTTAACTGCGTCTAGTTGCTGATCATACCATCTCTCAGTGGTTTCGATTTTGTGCTTTTGCATATTTTCCAGTGCACATATGCCGCTACATTCTCATGCCTGTAAGTAAATTTATTTTTTTTGCTAGTTTTAGTATTAATTATTTTATATCTTTTGATTTCTGGTGTGTAATCATTTCTTTCCGGGTCCCATCCAGGGACCTAAGGTTAGATATGGCATCATGACATTTTCCACTGACCAATTTAAAAAAAAAAACATGTTTTCTATAGATAAAGCCCTTCGTAAGCTGTGGGCTGTACTTGTGAGAACAATTTTTTGTATTTCTTTGAGGCATGGACTTCCAGGAATCTCAGCAATTAGTCTACTGCAATCTTTTCCAACCAATCCTAGGGCTCCAACTACAACACGGATTGTTGATGTTCCCATATGCCACATTTTTGAGATTTCGATTTCAAGGTCCTTGTATTTTGACAGATTTTTAAAGATCTTCAAACATACATTGCAGTCTGCATGGACTGCCATATCAATAAAGAGGCACTTTTTGTCTGGGCAGCTAATTGTGATTGTTCTGTCACTGTGTATTGTGTAGTCTCATAAAATTGTGACGGGTCCTATCTCCGTAACTGGGTCTGGGTGGTGTTCATACAAATTTCTTTCAGTTTCCTTTCTGTAGAAGTTGCATATTTCTCAGTGCAAATATTGGCTCACTTTGTCATGTCGGGTTTTATATTCAGTGGGTGGCAATATTATTATTATTATTATTCCTTTGATTTCTATTGTATACACATTTCCTTCCGGAACCCAACCAGGGACCTAAGGTCAGAAATGGCTTCATGACATTTTCCAATAATCATTTATATTTATTATTATTTCCTTTGATTTCTGTTTCATACACATTTCCTTCCGGATCACAACCAGAGACCTAAGGTCAGAAATGGCTTCATGACATTTTCCAATAATCATTTATATTTATTATTATTTCCTTTGATTTCTGTTGTATACACATTTTCTTCCGGGTCCCAACCGGAGACCTAAGATCAGAAATGGCTTCATGACATTTTCCACTATTCATTTTATATTTATTATTATTTCCCTTCATTTCTCTTGTATACACATTTCCTTCCGGATCCCAAACTGAGACCTAAGGTCAGAAATGGCTTCATGATATTTTCTACTATAATTTTTTTATAAAACAAAAAAAACACACATTTTACATAAATGAAGCCCTTCGTAACGTGTGAGGTGTACTTGTGAATACAATCTTTTTACCAGAGATCCTTCAGTGCGTTTATAGGAATCTTTTCCAATCAATCCGAGGGCTCCAAGTACAGGTAGAATTAAGGATTTCTCATGTGCCACATTTATTAGATTTCCACTTCAAGATCGTTGTATTTGGATATCTTTTGCAGATATTCAAAGATACACTTCAGGGGTTGTCATGTCAATGAGAAAATCCATTCTATTTTTGTTGTCGTTGATTGTTTATTATAAAATGCATTTTTTGTAATTGTATAATAAAACGTATTGATATTCATTTTGCTATAAATAATTATTCTTGATAATTTTACAATAGAATGTAATTTTACTGTAAAAATATTTTTAATGTAAAAATGCATTGCTGGTAATTTCGTTAAAAAATCTATCTTTAGTATTCTTTTATTTCTTACTATAAAATGTATTTTTATACTTTATTTGTTCACTATTTGCCCATAGCTGGGACTCTAACTAGTACTACAACTCTGGGTCAGGCTGAACCCGGGAACGACATCAATTAAGAGGGGGTTCCACGTTCCTCAAAACCGCCAATCTCACGATCCCAGACCTTACTTCCGGATATAGTTTATCGTCATACACAGGATCATGAAATAGTGAAGTCTTACATACACTGTTATGGTATCTAGTCGGTAAAAGGCCAGACGTTGTAGACGGACCAGTACTTGACCTTAGGAGAAGGACATATGGGATGCTGAGGTATCCGGTTGGGTAATTTATAAATTCTCAGTATTTGGACGTAACCTAACCCTAATTCTAACCTACGCTTAGAAAACTTTTCTTTTTTTTCTTTCCATTTTTTCTAAAACTTCGTCGTTGTTCCTATGTTCAGTCCATCGTTTCTTCATGGTTTTCTTTTCATCTTTAAAAAGATCGTCCAGCGTTCACCGCCATCAGTCAGTTATGTTCCATGTGTAATACACGCTTAAACGATCATGTATCTTTCGATACATGAGTGACAAGGCAGATTTTTTTCCCGCAGTAGGTTACCATTTTCTTTATGCGATAGACCAGTTACCATCCAAGGCTATAAAACCCGGTCTGTCCAGCTATTTACATATACCTGGGGGGGAGGAGGAGGAGAAGAAGAAGAAGATCTGAATCTACTACTACTACTAAAAATAATAATACGAAGATCTGAAACTAGTATTACTACTAATAATGATAATAATACGAAGATTTTAAACTACTACTACTATTACTAGTACTAATAATAACACGTAGAAAAAGAAGATCTGAAACTACAACTACGAATAATAATAATATTTGAAATTGACTTCAGTCAGTCAGTCAGTCAGTTATGTGCCATGCGTGATACACGCTTAGGCGATCATGTATCTTTCGATACATAACTGACGAGGCAGATTTTTTCCCCGCAGTAGGTTGCTATTTCTTTCTGCAGTAGACCAGTTGCCATCCAAGGCTATAGAACCCGGTCTGTCTTGCTATTTACCCATAGATAGGGGCGAGAAGATGAGGATTCATACCTTTCCCAATGGGTATTAGCACGTAAGTGAATGTAATGGATTCAACTGGAATTCGTACTCGGCTCTCCGATTCCTCAATTTGAACTGCTATCCGTCACTCCACCAAGCCTCGAAACTGACTTAGAGAATGTTAAAAATCAATATTTTCTGGTACCTTAGACTACGGTGGATCGTAAGGAAAAATGTCATCTAGGGAAAATGATTGAACAAAATGATACATTGCTGTCGAATGTCATTGCTGTCGAATGGCAATGCTGTCAAAAAAAAAAAAAAAAAAGATGGCGCTTGAAGGTGACAATTATGAACATCGTTATCAGTATATTTTCTAAATGTTAAATGTTGATTATAAAAACTGAATACTTCTTTTAAGAGAACAGTTACATTATTTCTTTCTTTCTATTACTAATAATAATAATAATATTAACATGAAGAAAAATAAGATCTGAAACTACTACTACTGCTGCTACTACTAGTACTATTACTATTACTAAGAAGAAGAAAAAGAAGAGGGAAGAGGAGAAGAAGGAGGAGGAGAAGAAGAAGATGAAGAAGAAGAAGAGCTGAAACTTCTACTACTACTAAAAATAATAATACGAAGATCTGAAACTAGTATTAATACTAATAATGATAATAATACGAAGATTTTAAACTACTACTACTATTACTAGTACTAATAATAACACGTAGAAAAAGAAGATCTGAAACTACTACTACGAATAATAATAATATTTGAAATTGACTTCAGTCAGTCAGTTATGTGCCATGCGTGATACACGCTTAGGCGATCATGTATCTTTCGATACATGACTGACGAGGCAGATTTTTTCCCCGCAGTAGGTTGCTATTTCTTTCTGCAGTAGACCAGTTGCTATCCAAGGCTATAAAATCCAGTCTATCCCACTATTTACCCATACCTGGGAGGAGAAGAAGAGGATTCATACCTTTCCCAAAGCTATTAGCACATAAGTGAATGCGATGGATTTGACTGGAAAGTCAGTCAGTCAGTTATATGCCATGCGTGATACAAGCTTAGAAGACCATCTATCTTTCGATACATGACTGACGAGGCAGATTTTTTCCCGCAGTAGGTTGCCATTTCTTTTTATGGTAGACCAGTTGCCATCTAAGTCTAAAGAACCCAATCTGACTAGTATAAAAATATTTTTATATTTTGGACACTCGTGTAACTGTGTGTACCTTTTTTTTATTCTCATGCAAACCGTGAATATATTTAAGTTTTATAATTTTGTGTAGATTGAATTTATAACTATCTTTTTTTACTCTAGTATAAACAAAGCCTATGCATACTACCACAGGCCCACCCTGATTGGGGGCCCCGGTCAGTGCTTTGTCTTTCTCGCTATCTTATCCACATTTGCTTTTGTCTATCTACATGTATATACGTTACAGATGTTACTAGGCACAAGTGAGTTCGAGAGTGAAAAGTTTTAGCCGATTTCGACGTTTTTTACAATCTTTATATTTTACGTCCAAATCCGTGAATTTATTTTGCTTATACTAATTCACGAAAAAAATATATAAAATTAAAACATTTTTTATCCATAATGTTGAATGTGATAAGATTATTTTTGACAAGAAAAATCTCAAGTTGATATTAAAAACTGCCGCAAATGATTGTCGATTTATTTAAGATGGAATGATCTATTTTGACGTCTTTTTTTCCATCCAAATCTATGAATTTGTTTTGCAGATGAAGTCTCGAAAAAATACTATATAACAGTCACTATTTCTTATCCATAATGTTGAATGTGTTTGCAAAACTTTTTAGAAAGCAAAATCTCAAGTTGATGTTCAAAATTGCCACAAAACATTGTCGATTTATTTAAGATGGAATGATCTATTTTGACGTCTTTTTTTCTATCCAAATCTATGAATTTGTTTTGCAGATGAAGTCTCGAAAAAATACTATATAACAGTCACTATTTCTTATCCATAATGTTGAATGTGTTTGCAAAACTTTTTAGAAAGCAAAATCTCAAGTTGATGTTCAAAATTGCCACAAAACATTGTCGATTTATTTAAGATGGAATGATCTATTTTGACGTCTTTTTTTCCATCCAAATCTATGAATTTGTTTTGCAGATGAAGTCTCGAAAAAATACTATATAACAGTCACTATTTCTTATCCATAATGTTGAATGTGTTTGCAAAACTTTTTAGAAAGCAAAATCTCAAGTTGATGTTCAAAATTGCCACAAAACATTGTCGATTTATTTAAGATGGAATGATCTATTTTGACGTCTTTTTTTCCATCCAAATCTATGAATTTGTTTTGCAGATGAAGTCTCGAAAAAATACTATATAACAGTCACTATTTCTTATCCATAATGTTGAATGTGTTTGCAAAACTTTTTAGAAAGCAAAATCTCAAGTTGATGTTCAAAATTGCCACAAAACATTGTCGATTTATTTAAGATGGAATGATCTATTATGACATGTCTCTAATTTGTATTTAGATACATTGTATTTATTTGCAATTTTTCTAGTTGAATTGTTCGCCTATATTAAATATTAAATATCTTAACCAGCTTAATGAATGAACAAAGCAGTGATTGCGACAAAAACAGGAAGTTGTGGAGAGTCATGATCGTCAACGCCCTGAAAGAGCATGGCAAAATCGTCAGCTGTCCTCCTGTATGGCAAAAAAATGCAAATAAATATAAGGAAGAAACTTGAAGGCAACAGAAATGTGGTTCTACAGAAGGATGCTGAGGATACCATGAACCGAACATGTGAGTAACAATGAGGTTGTAGAGAAAATGGAAAGGAAACTTGTACTTAACATCAGGAAGGGGGACAGTTGAAAGTTCTGTCCATATTTCTGACATGAGATATTGTAACTGTTAACTTTATTGTTATGTACACGACGTTTCGGTTTTTATACGTTCCGGTCTTCTTCAGGTGATATTTGTTAGAATTTCGAACCAAACTATTTAGTCCACGGTGGTAGTGTGTTCTAATTCCACAGATATTCGCCTTGATAACTCTCCAAGTTTTGTTCTCTCCGCTGAGACCAGCGATTGAACTTGCAACTCTTTGGGTCAAGACACTTTTAGGATCAATCAACCAACGCTTTTTACACCCATAGACTAAATAAAGGGTTCGATTCAAAGTTTCAACAAATACCACATGAAGAAGGCCGGAGCATCTGACGACCGAAACGTCGTGAATGCGATAAAGATGGTGACAACAGTCCTAGCAATGTAAACAGGTTACATTGTATATAAACATTGACTTTTTTAAACGCTGGAGCAATAAAAAATTTCGTTAGAAACAAAGAAAAGAGTACTGAACTCTTACGTGATGCCTGTCGTCCTGTATGGCAGTGAATGCTGGACAATCTCCTCACAGATGAAGAGACTTAAGTAACAAATGTGCTTCTACAGAAAGATGCTGAGGATACCATGAACCGAACATATGAGCAACAATGAGGTTTTAGAGAGAATGTAAACACACAGGACATTTATACTTAACATCAGGTAGAGGCGGGTTAAATTTCTGGGAAAGGTAATGAGGAAGGAGGGCTTAGAAAATCTGATACTCACGGGACAGATTGAGAGCAAGAGGGACAGGAAAGCAGCGCGTAACTACTTTATGGGCTTGAGCAAATGGATATCAGAACAGGGTTTAGTCGTAATAACAAAAAGAAAATCTATTAAGAACTACTAGGGACAGGAAAAGGTGGAGGACCATGATCGCCTACGACACATACTGCACATAAAAGAAGATTTGTTATTTTCGTGTGCTGGATCCTCTCTCGTTGTTTCATCGACACTCACCGTGAACAGCTACGACAGAGGTTGACCTCGGATATGAATTTCACCGGAAACATTACCCTATTGTTTAAGCATTCACAATCTGGCTGAATTTCCTATCATTTCCTGAAAGTGAACATTTGACTGAACAGCAGAAAATACAAATCTCTTCATAAAACTTACAGACAAGCAAATCCCGACCCCAGCGACCATGACTTCTCCTGACTTTCTCCGTAGTTCGTTGAATTGGGTTTCCCCCACCAAATGGTAAGTCGTCCCGACATCTCGCATCACAGACCCTCAGCACAGCTTGGATTGTGATCTTCAACGGATCAATGCTTTCGTGATTCACGCCATTTTTTTCTTGTTTTATTATTTTAGGATTATCATTTCTAGTTTTTATTATTAATATTAATTATATTAGTGTTTATTAACTATATTATTTATAAAACTTTTTTCTTATTATCATTTGATTTCTGGTGTGTACACATTTCTTTCTGGGTCCCGACCAGAGACCTAAGGTAAAAAATAGCATAATGATATTTTCCACTGACCAATTTAAAAAAAAAAAACAACATATTTTACATAGAAAAAGCCCTTCGTAAGGTGCGGGCTGTACTCACGAGAAGATTTTTTTTTATTGTATTTCTTTAAGACATGGACTTCCAGGAATCTCAGCAATTAGTCTACTGCAATCTTTTCCAACCAGTCCTAAGGCTCCAACTACAACACGGATTGTTGATGTTCCCATATGCCACATTTTTGAGATTTCGATTTCAATGTCCTTGTATTTTGACAGCTTTTTGAATATCTTCAAAGATACATTGCAGTCAGCAGGGACTGACATATCAATAAAGAGGCACTTTTTTTGTTTGTGGTCTTGTAACGATGTCTGGGCGGTTGGCTTTGATTGTTCTGTCAGTGTGTATTGTGTAGTCCCATAGAATTGTAACAGGTCCTATCTCCGTAACCGGGTCTGGGTGGTGTTCATACAAATTTCTTTCAGTTTCCTTGAGTAGAAGTTACAAATTTTCCAGTGCAGATATTGACTCTCTCTGTCATGTCGGGTTTTATATTCAGTGGGTGCCAATATCGTGCAACCTGATACAAGATGATCAAGTGTTTCTGGATATTTATCACTGAATCTGCATTATTATTATTATTATTATTATTATTATTATTATTATCGTTTTTTGTTTAATTGACTCGGTTTTTGACCCTAGAAGTCTCAACTATATTTTCATCTCCTCTTGAAGATCGCTTCATTCAAGCATTTCAAAATCGGACATGTCAGCAAAAATCTCTCATGCATGTCCACCGGCGTTGACAGTCTTAATTTCTAGCATTGGCGGTGACGATATGTTTGGAGCTAGGGTGGAAAAGGCGGGAAAGACATTCAATATTCTCTTGTTTTTATTTATTTATTTGTTTATTTTCTAAGTTACAAATCTTACGATATAAACAAAGAAAACGCAAACAAACAAACGAATAAGTATAATTAATGCAATATTAGAAAAATTTTAGAAGTGTATCTGAAGCTTACTCAGCACTTTGTTTTTCCGGCCACGATAGAGCTCAGAAGCATCTTCACGACCTTGTGGGTGATGAATTGCTTTCAATCTTACAGCCCCTTTCCCCCGGATAAAATTTTGCTGACATATAGCTAGTTTATAGCTTTTTTTTTTTTTTTTATTTTGTTTTTTTTTTTTTTCCACACAGATGTTCAGGTGGATTACAGTTTTTGGTTCCAAGAGTTTAGACCTTCACATCTAAGACCCGCCATGTTACCTACACAGGATCGAATCCTTCTCATTCTCTTTGTATTCCATTAGTAAGGAGGAATGGTCATTCAACGTGGTGTAATGGTTAGCAATTTTGTCTCGCTAAATCAATTACGACTGAATAGTGATTTCTAACCTCACTGGCTGCTCCATACTTTCGGCCTTGTGTCACATATAAGCTACGCTTAGAAAGACATTTGGGAATTTCGATTTAACGATAGCTAGGAAAAAGCAAAATTTATATGACATTTTAAAAAACTAAAAAAGAACAACCGGTTTCGTCCCGGCCATCTCAAGTTTATTTTCTGGGATATAAAAAACGTATAAGCGTTTAAATTAAATTAATATAACGAATGGAAGGGGAAAAAAATGAATTTCAAGAAAACTAGAATCCATTAACATTCAGACCCAGTAAGCATTCCCTATGTTTATAGAGGGAAGGTCCACGGTATCTGATATACAAGGACTCTAGAACCTTGAGGTGATATGAGGAGTGGGACATCGAAAATGCCGAAAAACGGTCCACCCTAAAATCAAACTCACAATTCCTGCTATTTATTACATGCTCAGCAATAGAAGAGCCAGAAGTATTGGTTAGCTGGCTTTCCCTGGAATCCGCGTTCAAAATCTTGGGTGGGGCTAAATGTTGCTTTATTCTCAAATACAAACGTTGGGACGTCCTCCCTATGTAGTCGGGTTCACTTTATATATACTTTATTTCAGGATATTACATCGAAAACATATCAAAATCGCTTAAGGGTTATTAAAATTAGGGTGAATATAAATTGGGTTGGCGTTATTTTTCATATAAGATTGAAACATGTCATTAATGAGATCTAATGTAATATCAACAAAATCTACTTGTTCGAAATTAGTACTTAACTGAACCTTAAGATTTAAACTTTTTAGTTCTTTATGAATCATTTTTCATAATTTAGCTACCTTAATTTTAGGGGATTTTTTACTATCATAAGACCATCATCACAATATAACCCTATTCTATCAACCTTGACATATTCATAGGCAGTAAGGTTATATAAAAGAAATAAATCCACCATATCAGAAGGCGATTTTGACACGTTTTCGATCTAATATCCTAAAATAAAAAAATATTGCTCTACTTTGGATCGACCCCTTTTTTAAATTACACGTTATGAACTTTGGAATTGTACTCTATTCTTTCTCATCTCACCTGGACATACATATATATATATATATATATATATATATATATATATATATATATATATATATATATATATATATATATATATATATATGAAGAAAAATATACGGAAAAAAAATCCTAATATGCAATTATACTGTTTTAATGTTAATATAATGTCAACGTCGGAGTAGACCATCTTCAGGACATATTCATAAAACATAATTAACATTAGACTATATTTAATTCAACATGAAAAGACGATGGACATAAGAGTATATACAAAAAAAATTCATAAGTCGTACTCTTATGTCCATCGTCTTTTTACGCGTATATTTTTCTTCATACTCTCGGATCTATATCCATATATTTCCTTACATATATATATATATATATATATATATATATATATATATATATATATATATATATATATATATATGGCGTGGTGTAAAAAAGATAGTTAAAGTCGAACTAAACACGTCGATCAGAAAATTATTGAATACCAATGTATTCAAGCTGAACATATTCTAGCAAATTAAATTCGCAATATTAAAAAAATTTAACAATGTTTAATAGATGAATGAAAATTTAAATGACATATCTTCAAATTTCTATGTATATATCCAGCTAACTAAATACCTGCCTATCTATCGCCTAAACGGTGATAGATAGGTAGGTAGGTAGTTAGTTGATATATAGAGGATTAAACACCTCATGTTGCTACAAAACTAAACAGTAACCTAAAAACTAAAGTTGTGTTCTTAAACAGCCTCGTCAGATTGAGATTTTCATAAGGATCTCATGTATGGTATCAAACGCGTTCAGAAGTTATATATATATATATATATATATATATATATATATATATATATATATATATATGTGTGTGTGTGTGTGTGTGTGTGTGTGTGTGTGTGTGTGTGTGTGTGTGGCTAAATGTACAGCCGAAAGAGCTCGGATAAAACAACATTCGGACAGTTTTTATATAATTTATCATCCGAAAAGAAAAAAATTATTAGATCACATGAGAAATTATAAAAAAAAAATAAATAAATCCACTTCGTCTGTCGTATTCAATGAAATACATATATATATATATATATATATATATATATATATATATATATATATATATATATATATATATATTTAATATATATATATATATATTCTAAGTCTATCCCAAAATTAATCCGTGAATTTGAAAGGATCACAACGAAAACTAATCGACATGATATGTCTAAATTATTTAACCAAATCTGTTTGTATGAATATGTGTTGCCTAAATTTGAATCGACCCCCAGAATTAGCATGGGATGAACTTGACCGAAGAGTGAAATAAAAAAAATGAAAATGAGCTCTTGGAGTCATTGAAAAAAGAATGAAATTAATTATCAAACTTATACTTTGAGAAACTTTTGCAACAAATATGAAAAATGTGTACTGCAGTAATCAAGGCTAAAGGAGGATATTTTAACGAGAGTAAAATTTAATCATAAACTGCTTTTTTGCTTTTTGTCATAATAAAATTTCTAATAATGTCTCACTTTCGTTTAACCATGGATAATAATTTTCTCTTATTTAAAGTAAAAAAAAAAATTAAAAAAAAAAAAACAACTACTTTTTTGGCCAATTTAAAAATTACCAGCGGTGACCTAAAAATTTTGAAATGTTGTGTATATTGCTTTCGGCTAATATTTTAACCATTTTCGAGGTAGATCTGAAAAGTTATGTGCTCGACCAAATGGCCATACATCATAATGTATTTAGTAATCCGCGGTTAATCGGGCCAGGATCTTTTCAGCACCCGATCGGACATGTAAATAATTATACTAATAAATTCAGCCCGTTAAATTTCGATGCGTTGAACCAATGTATATCGGTGCCAGTGAATTTGACTCGTAAAGCTGGAATCAATGAATAGACCATCCGCCATTTGTCGACCAATTCACTGATTATGTCTTCCAATGTCATTAGGTGCATCCACATCAAAGCCAGGGGTCATCGACTTGCATCTGTGACAGTCGTAATTTCCATCATAGACATTGTAATGATCAATTTACAAAAGTGGTACAATTTCTCTTAAGTACTGTGAATAAGGATCGAATCAAATTATATCCAAGAGATGATGGAGTAATGGCGAAATTCTCCAGAAATTAAATAGGCGGAGACAGTTTCCCGACATTAGTGCTCTTGGAAATTCACGTCTTCTCACTACCAGTTAAGTGTTAAATTGATCCCTGGCCTTGGTTGTCAAACAGAAGAGAAGAAGAACAACTGAAAATACAAAACCGTCGAGAGGGCAACCGAAAAAAACTCCTCACAATATTTTCCATGAGAAATTTACTCATATTAAAGGAAAAGGAAGATATGGAGAGTCACAATCGCTTTGACTATATATCGAAAATGAAAACTTAAATATATATATATATATATATATATATATGTGTGTATATATATATATATGTCGTCAGATCTAATGAGGTCCCCCCTAGGGGACACAGGTTTGAATCTTGTTGAGTGTGTATATTTTTGTAACAAGATTTCTCGAGGCAGTTTTATGTCTGTGTGTGTATATATATATATATATATATATATATATATATATATATATATATATATATATATATATATATATATATATATATATATATATATATATAATTATTTAAAAAAATATATATAATTATTTATTTTTAAAAATTTATACCATAGATATGTTATAAAATCACTACAAAAATAGCCATTTTGTTTCATCACTTGATAAGACAGCGATGGTGTTGAAACAAAATGGCTATTTTTGTAGTGATTTTATAACATATTTATGTTATAATTTTTTTTAAAATAAATAATTATATCTGCTCTAATTCTTTTAAGAATAGTAATTGTTGGTTATTGAAATTCATTCCATATACATCAATCATATAATTGTATATATACCATAATTAAGTAATTCATCGAGCCTAGAAGAAACCTCGACAGAATGCAGAAAGCCGTTTCGCGCTATTTCGTGGGACTCTTCAACAGTGCACATCCACTACCGAGAATTGAAACCCGAAATGTTACGATAAGAGGCAAACGTCATACCAACTGTACCAACGGGCCTCGATGACGCAGAGATAACGAATTAGACTCGATATATAAATTTTTTTATATAAAAAATATAAGAACTGAAGAAAAATTAAATAAAATAAATTAATTGCAGTACCTTGTCAGTTGTTTTGAATGAAACATTTATAAAAGAGTGATTGCTGCTCAAATAGACACATATATATATATAGCGAGGCTCGATCACAAATTCCGTGGGGGAACTTCTCCGACTTTCTCTGTTTATCTTTGCTATATCGAGTCTATATCTTATATTGAGCACTTTACCCCATAAATATAGCACACCTTAAGAGTATATTTCTTCGTATATAGATCAACAGTCTGAACCAGACTAGCATCACAAATCCTCGGCCACGATGACTTGTGAGTTTGTGCTAGCACAACCAGGAACGAGTCCTATCTGCACAATTTCACTCGCAATGCTTCGGTCAGCCCGTATATATATATATATATATATATATATATATATATATATATATATATATATATAGTAAAAAGGAAAGAACAGAAAGACATATAACCTGGTTTTCTTATTGATATTTTTATTTTTAACAAACAGTGTTCAATGTAAATTTATAGAGCATAAATATTATAAATTATCTGATTTAAAATATGGTTTCTTCGCGACACAGGAATTGCCATGTTTCAAAAACCGAAGCTAAAAACTTCAAATTTAATTATATAATTAAATTAAAAGCATTAGTTCTGTTTCATCTTCAAACGAATTTTGGAATAACTTCTTTTAAATTTACTGAGTTTTAATATATTAAATATATTTAATATATTTCGTTAAAAATGACAAGTTACTTCAGTTAAGTTTTTTATTTATTTTTTGGGGTGTTTCCGAGTTATTCTTTTAGCCATTATCAAAACTATCTGCAAAATAGTCGTTCATAATACAAACCTAATAGCTTTAAGCACAGGGGAAAAAGTGGCTAAAAATAATGGAAGAATTTTGAATAAAAAAAGAAAAAGTAAGAGTACTCAATAACATCAGCTACGAACGATGTGTAGACCGTGTCTGGAAAATAAAAGCATTCCTATAACTCTAGATACATGCATAAAGAAATCTGTACATTTAGTTAAAAGTAAAAATGATGTCATTCATGGCTAAAAGTATAGACGACAGCTTTCAGACAAAGAACATTCGGACAATTTATACATAATTTATGTCCAGAAAAGAAAAAAATATAAGAACAGAAGAAAAATTAAGTAAAATAAATTAATTGCAGTACCTTGTCAGTTGTTTTGAATGAAACATTTATAAAAGAGTGATTGCTGCTCAAATAGACACACACACATATATATATATATATATATATATATATATATATATATATATATATATTTATATATATATATATATATATATGTATATTATAAATTAATTGATTTAAAATATGGTTTTTAAGAAAAAAACATATTTTAAATCAATTAATTTATAATATTAATGCTCTGTAAATTTACATTGAGCACTATTTTGTAAAAATAAAAATATCTATAAGAACACCGGATTACATATCTTACTGTTCTTTCTTTTTATTTATATATATATATATATATATATATATATATATATATATATATATATATATATATATATATGTATGTATGTATGTATGTATGTATGTATGTATGTATATATATATATATATATATATATATATATATATATATATATATATATTAGTACATAAAATAATCAAAGATTACCTCATATGGGGAATAGACTTATTTTCACTGACGAAAACTTCGTCAGTCTTATTCAACCTCGTTATATAGACTGTCAAGATAAATTTCTAATTCGTACACGAACTTAATCTATATACCGGGGTTGAATAAGACTATATATATTTGCTCTGGGATAGTAAATACATTGAGGTCTATTTATAGATCAGTTTTAATATTTTATGTTACTAGGATCCACTTGGATTATATATATTATTTTATATGCGCACCGCTTAGTGGCACGTACCCAATAATAATATGAAATAATATATATATTAGGGTGGTGCAAAAATAATGACGTAATAATGTCGTCTTTTGACGTTAAAAAATACGTCAAAAAACGACATGATTACGTCATTATTTTGTACTAACCTAATATATATGTTTGTGTGTGTATATATAAATTCCAGATATATCTAAAAACATATCATGTAAAAGAACAATACGAATAAAGACAAAGGAAAAACTACCTTTGCCGATTTTATTCAGGAAAATAAGTATTTTTATTTAGCAACAAGTTTTTATAAACAAAAATTAAAAATATTGTTAGTCTTTCAAAAATTTAAATTTAAGATCGCTCATGAATATTAATCAGATTAACTGAAAAGTGACGGCAAATTATGGAGCACACTAATGCCTAATTAACAAAATAATTAATAGTATTTTAGTCTTCTATTAATTTATGGATTATATATCTTTAAATATTCGATGGTTTCTTTGAATTTTGGAAATTTTTTAATGTCATATATGTTGGCTTGGGAAAGAATTATTTCTTTTGAGGAACGGAGACGATGGGAGGAAAACAAAAAACAAGATGCAGATTTATAATTTGCTAAGATTTGATAGAGACACACTCAAGAATTTTAATTTTACTCATAATAAATTGAATATATATATATATATATATATATATATATATATATATATATATATATATATATTAACAAGTGGATCAAAGTAATATAAAATATTAAAACTGAACTACAAAAAGAGCTCCGTATGTTTATTATAACAGAGCAAATAATTAATAAACAATAAAATTCAAAATCACCTCAAATTGGGAATACGCTTATTTCGACAGACGAAAAAATAAAATTCATCTGTCTTATCAACCCTGGCATAGACCGGGTTAATATGACAGACGAATTATATCTTCGTCTTTCGAAATAAGCTTATTCGCTATATGAGGTCATTTTGGATGTTACTATATATATATATATAGATAGATAGATAGATAGATAGATAGATAGATAGATATTAGTAAAAGTTTGTCACTAAGTTACTTGATATTACCTTCAACATCCTGACTCCAGAGTTTCGTAGACGGACCTGACCGTTCACTCTTCAGGGGATATCAGCAATCAGTGACAAACTTTTACTCATATTAATCCTATAAATGCTCTATATTTGATATCGAGCACTTTATTACAAACACTGCTTGCTTAAATGTCTTTTCTCTCAATATCCCATTGATGCTCAGCTTCATGATATATATATATATATATATATATATATATATATATATATATACATAGATATAGATATATAGTTAAGTAACGCAAATCTTGGTATTCCGTATTGATAATCCCAATGAGGATGAAATCCAGAGAGCTCAATGTTAATTCAGAGCGAATAATTTAATTTAAAGAAAAACAGACCACTTTAAGCCTCCATTGTAATAATTTACTGCACCAGAGAATTTTATTTTTCTCTGGATCTTCAGACTTCACTTTCAAAAGGTGAAACAAGAAATCTGTCTCTCTCTCTCTATATATATACACGTGTATGTGTGTCTGTGGGTGTCTGTGTGATTAAATTCCGAACCGGAACTATTTTAGTATCAAATATAAATTAATACATGTGGAATAACTTTAGGAAAAGAAAAGGAAAGGAGAAAAAAAATTGTAAATAACAATTTACCACACTAAAGAAGGTGAATGACTACAAATAACTTCTCAAGGACACCGCGAGTAATAAATGCATGGAGTAATACACTTGCGTGGGAGAATTTGATTGGCTGATAGCAGGGCAGACAAAACGTTAAAAAGAATATGGAAGAAAGTTCATAAAACAAGCATTGTCCGGCCCGTTTTAGGATCAAAGTGTAGTATCTGTGCTTTGTGATCATGCGGGCTGGCTTCTGTCGAACTCCCTAATGCAGGGAGGAACTCGGAGGAAGCTTTGCCGAAGGGGCAAGGTTTCCTTCGGGGAGGTAGACAGGACCTGAACCCGTCTAGGCGGGTTCAAAGGTCATATTTTTGGCCGAGCCTACGGGCTCGCGGGCAACCCACATTAAACCGGCCTTGTGCCACATTTAATCCTCGTGGGTGGGTGGGTTAATAAATACTAGCATGTCCGAAGAATTCGTAACAGGCAATCACCAAGATGAGAGCTTGTACTTGCTCGACACAAGCGGGATTTTCTAGCGTAAAGTGTCTCATATTGAAATACGCGAAACTACTTTTAATGAAGCCAAGAAAATATCACTGACTACTCATCTCGGGGCAATCAAAGAATGTCTATTACAAATTACATCCATCCATATAGATAGATAGATAGATAGATAGATAGATAGATAGATAGATAGATAGATAGATATGAGAATAAAATATGGATCATAATCCAACAGGATGACAAGATAAAGAAGAAATAGGAAACGTATATCAATCTTAGATGTTTCACTTTTATTAAAGAGAGATTGAGAGAAAACAAAAAAAAAAAAACAGAACTTTGGTATTTCCAATTCTTGTAGGGGTCAGTTATCATTGGCCAGTAACGTATAACTTGCATTAAAACCGTAGATAATTCTATATTTATGCAAGTTTATAAAAATTCTGGTTTGTCGAAGCGAGCATCGGATGCTAATGTGTATTCGTAATTGCAGGAGATTCCGAAGTCCTCTGGAGACCATGTTTGAAGCCAATGTCGATTTTATTGAATATTGTATATGTCTCTCTGTCTCTCTCTCTCTCTCACTCTCTCTCTCTCTCTCTCTCTCTCTCTATATATATATATATATATATATATATATATATATGTGTGTGTGTGTTTGTGTGTGTGTGTTATTTATTATAGGGTATTTGCGTTTTCTTTTCTTAAACAATGAAATTAATAACAACCGTCCTAGATCAGGAAATCACACAAAAGTAAATGGTGTCTCTTGAAAGGAGTCGAATCTATAATCCGTTTTTGTATCAGGGGAACCACTCCAATAGCTGAAGTGTGCTCTTATCATAAGGATCTCATGAAATTTCGTCACTCAGTGCCACTGGATTACACTCTCCATGTCTGTCTGTGGATCTCTCTCTCCCCACCATATATATATATATATATATATATAAAGAAATATAGTCTTAAGGTGTGCTATATTTATGGAATAAAGTGCTCAATATCAGAGATAGAGCGTGTGTAAATATAAAAGTGAACATAGAAGTCAACACTTAGAGGCGACAGTCTGTTTCATGCTATATGCAATCGTCAAGCTTGACGATTGCATATAGCATGAAACAGACTGTCGCCTCTAAGTGTTGACTTCTATGTTCACTTTTATATTTATATATATATATATATATGTGTGTGTGTGTGTGTGTGTGTGTGTGTGTGTGTGTGTGTGTGTGTGTGTACTGGATGCGATGGATAAATTGAGGTCTAAATTACGCAAAAATTAAAATAACACTGACATCTCATTTTAATAGATTTATTTACCAAAAAATTTATAAAAATATTTTGAAATACTAAAGTCTAAATTTATTCAATAAAAGCGACATTGGTTTCAACCCCGGTCTCCAGAGGACTTCTGAATCTCCTGCAACTCTTCT
The DNA here is from genome assembly GCA_963932145.1 of Acanthosepion lycidas. Classification (NCBI taxonomy): domain Eukaryota; kingdom Metazoa; phylum Mollusca; class Cephalopoda; order Sepiida; family Sepiidae; genus Acanthosepion; species Acanthosepion lycidas. The sequence continues at coordinate 3,388,719 of OZ010603.1, forward strand.
GTTTAAGTTAGTGAATGCTGCCAGAATCCTTGCCTTCGCACTTGCTTAACTGCGCCCAATACATAATAATCAAAAGGGTGCATTCTAGGGAGTTAGATAAGGGGTGTGTGGTGGCATAGATTATCTGTCAGCCATGACAGTGTTCTCCAACTTGTGTGGCAGGATGTAGAGTCCTGTTGCCAGACAAGTGGTCTTCCAGCAGCCACTCTCTTGATCCAGAGTAGCACTACCTCCCTAAAGCACTTGATGTAGGCCTGTATGTTGAGTCTGAGGCCCCGAGGGAAGATAAATGAAGCCATAACGTCGCCATCACATGTGATCACTCTAAGCACCTTCGTAATCACCATTAGACTCATCCAACTCTTTCTGAATCCTCTGTAGTGTCCTCAGATTGACACCCAAACACGGAAATCTGAGCTTCCGGTTCGAATGCCAAGCAGTACAGAATGGCGTTTCAAAATTTCTGAAAAATGAATTACGTCATGGTCTTCTTTTTACCACATACGGTGCCCAACTGACCCTACTGTACTGTGCAGTCAACAAAATGAAAAGCAAACAACACGCATGCGCGAAAATAGAAATATAAAATGGCGACAATTAACCCATCGCATCCTATGTATATATATATGTGTGTGTGTGTGTGTGTATCTCTGTGTGTGTAAAGGCGTCTGTGTATGTGTCTGTAATGGCGTGTGTGTGTAATGGCGTGTATCTGTATGTGTGTGTGTAAAGGCGGGTGTGTATGTCTGTGTGTAAAGGCGCGTGTATGTATGTGTGTATAAAGTCGTGTGTGTATGTGTATGTATGTAAAGGCGTGTGCATGTATCTGTGTGTAAAGGTGTGTGTGTGTGCGCGCACGCGCGTGTGTGTGTTTGTAAAAGCGGTAAAAAATAATAGGAAACTCATATAGGGGTGAATTTTAGAACGGAATTTTTATTAATAGGACAGATTTTTATCACTTTTAATGTCAGACGAAAATAAATAAATATACTGATTAATAAATAAACAAAGCGTCTACACAAATACGAGTCTCCCTGTCCAAAATTAACGTTGAGAGTGATAAAAATTTGTCGGGTGAATAAAAAAACGCATTCAAAATTTATTTTTGTTTATTTTTGTATACGATACTGTGAATACATGAAAAACTTCCAGAGAGTCTCTGACGGGAAAAATTTCGTTTGAAGAGACTAAATTTCGCCTCACTTAACCAACTGCTCCCCTTGGCCAAATTGGTTAAGGCGTGCCGGGCTTAACAGTAGCTTTCTCTGACCTGAGAGACGCAGATACAAATCCTGCTTGAGAGTGCAAATTTTTCTTTAATAAGTTTTCTCGAACATTCAGGCTGGTGGACAAACATAAATAAACTGTGGAGCATCCACAAAAATAATGTTTTAAATGTGTGTTTGTTTGTATGTGTGTGTGTGTCTACATGTATATCGGATGTGAAGGTGGTGCATTGGTTTAATGTTTAGGGAAGAGACATCAGAGGTCTGAGTTCGAATTCCAGTCGTTTGTTGCATTCACTATCACGCAACTACCCTTAGGAACAGTATGAATCCTTCTCTTCTCCCATCCTCAGCTATGGGTTAAATAGTAAGCCAAATTGGACTCTTCCGTAACAGGCAGAGAAAGAAATTACTGGGAAACTTGTCAGTGATGTTTATATTCGTTTCCCGAGGCGTCATGGTGTATATATTAAAAAGCTCTCTTCGCTAACTATGCATCCATTTAAAATTTACACTCAGTACATAAACTCATTCAGTAAAATCTTAATATCGATAGAGCGTCCGCATGGAAGAGTGTATATTTATGCATGCGCAGTAAGGTCCCCACTTATAAAATATAAAGGTATATCAAGTCTACGTAACTGATTCTGGAAATATTCTAGATCACTTGATATCTTATGAGTAGAACTTGTTTATGTGTGTGTGTGTGTGTGCGCCTTTATCCTTAAGTCTTTCTCTGTGTGAAGTATTGTCAGGAATCCTCATCATATCAAACATCATTATTGTAGCTTATCCTCAGCGAACCCGTTAGACATGTGTTCTTGTGCCAGACTATATACAATAATCCCTTGTAAAGAAACAAAAGATCTAGAAAGAAACTTCCATAATTAATCATTTCACTCGTTTTAGTAAATACAAGCCGCCACCCGTCACTTATACCGTTACTCTGACCCCTAACCCTAAACCTCAATTCAAATGTCCGATCTCACTTACAGGTTACAGTACCCTGTCCTTTCCTTAAACCCCTTTCTTATATTGACCCCGTCATTCATAATGATGAGGATGTCATCTTCATGAGCCCCAACTTTTAAATAAATCGTCTGTCCACCAAACAGGGAAATAAATAAATAAATAGACATGGAGTATAAAGTTGGAAGAATTGAAAAGATATTGAATAAGAGTTTAAGGCTCTATGAGATGGGTGTGTGTATAGCCGGAACTCAACGGAGCGAGAAAAGGCGGTGTTGGGTCACGCAAGGGAAGATCTAATTTCACACTGTAGTGCATCAATGGACGGACAGATTACATTGTGCATATCGGCTGACCGATTTTGTTTTCTTCATTTTTTTTTTGTCTTCTTCAACTTTATCCACGATATTTTCTTTTTATGAATTTTCTTCTTTTATAGTGTGTGTTTTTGGTCGCTTTCTATGGTTTACGGCCATATCAACTCGAAATACTGGTTCCTGTACGATCACAGAAGTTAAGCAACGTCGAAACTGGTCAATACCTAGATCGATTGATTTGTTTGTTTAACGACATATCAACTCCGGTACCTAGATGTATTACCGCTTGGTACTGTCAAGTTGGATGCGCAATTGGTGTACTGGATAAAGTCACGGAATTTCTAATAGGAAAATAGAGTTCCAATTCCAGTCGGGTTCATTATATTCAATTACGCACGAATAGCCTTGGGAAAGGTAGGAATCCACTTCTACTCTACTCTCTTTCTTTCTTTCCTTCTTCTTTCTCTGTCTTTCTATCTTTCTGAAGCTTACGACCATATCACTTAGAAACATCAGAGTTAAGCAACGTCGAGCCTGATCAGTACCTAGAGTGTTGCCCGCTTGGGAATACCAGGTACCGTAACCATGGATGGTGGGATAATGGATAAAGGCTCACAATTGGAGATCAGACGAGCCCGTTAAATTAATTTACGCGCAGACACCCGCGGAAAAGGCATGAATCCACCGCATTTTCCTCCAGTTAGGGGTTATCAGTAAATAATTTTTATTTCAAAAAGAAATCTTGCAAACTGAAAGTATTTTCGGGCTTTAAATAACATGTCAAATGTTGATAAGTCGTAAAAAATAAATCAACCAATAAATCAGTCCAGAATATTCCACTTCTTCCTACGTTTCTTACAATTTAATCAATTTTTCCTTTTTCTTCGTATTTTTTTATTTCATCCATCTCCACTCTCTTTCCTTCTTTCTTTCTTTCTTTCTTTTTTCTTTCGTTCTTTCTTTCTTTCTTTCTTTCTTTTCTCTGTTTTTCTCTCGTTCTTCATTTTTTTCAATTCCTCCCCATTCCACTTTCTATATTCTTTATTCTCATTTTAACCCCCTTCTCTTTCATTAATCTATGCTGACCTTCTTCTTCTTCTTCTTCTTCTTTCTACAATTCTTTTTTTCCTTCCTCTTCATCCCACTTCTCTTTTACTTCCTCTACTTTTCTTTCATTTATGCCCACTCTCTTTTTTTTTCTCTCCTTCTTCTTCTTCTTCTTCTTCTTCTTCTTCTTCTTCTTCTTCTTCTTCTTCTTCTTCTTCTCAATCTTTCTATCTTTCTTAAGCTTACGTTGCAACACCGGAGTTAAGCAATGTCGAGCTTGCTCAGTACCTAGAGGGATGACCGCTTGGGAATACCAGATACTGTAAGAATGGATACGCCGGAAGTTTAATGCATAATGGTGGAATGGGAAATCGGGAAGCCGAGTTCCAATTCCAGTCGAGTTCATTATATTTACTTAAGCGTAAGCAACCTTGGAAAATGATCACACCGTTGATGGCAACTTTCAATTTAAAGAGAAAAATCATATTTCCTGTTCTCTCCTTTTCTTCTTCTACCCTGTCTATGATGTCCTGTAGTTTGTTTTCCGAGTCGGCCATGTCGTTTGCATATCTTATATTGTTTAGATTACGCCTGCCGGTAATAATTCCTTGTCGGGTCTCCAGTTCCTTTAGCATAGTGTTGTAGAGGTTGAATAAATCTGGCGAGATGAGACATCCTTGTCTCACGCCCCTTTCTAAATTTTCTGTACCTACTCAATTTATTTTCTATCCGTATGCAGGCGGTTTGCTCCCAGATACGTATTATTCTAACATGCGAACGTAGAAAGCCATTCTCTTTGTATAAGGCCGCCAAGGCCAATGACCAGCGACACGTTTTTCGGTAACTTCAGGTAAGATTAAGTCACATAGACGGCATTTTATCGATTGCCTTCGCCACGAATGATATCGTCTTGACAAACATCGCCCAAATGTCATTGTTAATTACTTCTTCAGCCTTGCTTTCGTCGCAGTCATTTACCCCAGCACCACCTCAGACACCAATGCCAACGATCGATATTCGTTTACTTATTTAAAACAAAACTACTATCTGTTAAGCGTCTGAGAGAACCTTTTTTGCCTGCCATCAGCAGGGTCGGTGCCAAAATCCAGAAGACTGACTCATTGCATCATCTTGGACAAACGTTGTCCTCTGACATGAAATAGTTATCTTGAATCAATTGCTGGGGGTCTGCTACTAGGGAAAGTTCGTTCCCTGCGTTGTACTCAACATTTTCCTCGCCAGAATCTACCTTAAACATTTATAAGTCTACCATTATTCTTGTATTGAATATTACAGTCACGTCTTGTCTGATGATTCTGTTATGTATATAGCGATTCTAGATGAAATACAAAAAAGAATCTGCAATGTTATCGATTCTGACCTGGCATCTCGGTTTCAGCAAGTTTCCCGGTGCCTTTTCTATAAATATGTTTATTGCAATTGTTCTGATGAGTTTTCCTCTTTGGTACTTCGACTCTACGAATTTAAGAGAAGTACTAGATTGGCGGCTAGGTCTCATCATTTTACAGTTGAAATGGTAAGATGTAACCGTAAGTTCTATGCTAACAGTTTCTTAATCTGATAAGTATGTTCATTGCAATTGTTCTGATGAGTTTTCCTCTTTGGTACGGAGACTTTATGAATTTAAGCGCAGTACTAGATTGATACTTAGGTCTCATTATTTTACAGTTGAGATGTCTAGATTTAACCGTAAGTTCTAAAAATTTCTTCTAACTTGTGGTACTATCTTCCTGCCTTTTGCTTTCCAGTTAAATTTAACCTTCAAAAATGTAAATGCAATGTCAATCGTTAACTTTTGTCTTAATTGTTGTTTTTATTGTTCTCTCTCTCTCTCCCTCCCTCTCTCTCTCCCTCCCTATCTCTCTCTCTCCTTAATAATATTTTATTTTCCTCACACTCAGCAACCTATTGTGTCTTGGTGATTTTATTGTTTTGCTTAAGGTGAAATGATTAAAAATAAATTTACACTCGGTCCTGCGTGGTAGAGCTGCTGATTTTAGTTCGATGAAGACCTGAAGCCTACGTATCTCAAGAATAGTAAAATGATGTCAGATTGTTTATGGCGTTAAAAAGACTTTTTGTTAGTTATTTGTTCGCATGTTTAAAAGTAAGAATGTAATGATGACAGCTGTCATCACTTCAAATTAATTCACTTAAGAGAGTAACTCACCCATCTCCTCTCTCCACAGCGATGGGCGAAGTATTCGGATAGACTGGAATATTTTGGCCTTAGAATAGAAAGATCTCCCAGAGTAAGTAGCAAAGGAAGGCTTCAAAGAAGGGCTAACTATTTCCTGCAGAAAGACTACCACCAAAACTGATTTTTCTATTTATATGCCATGTCTCTTTAGGACATAGACGATCATGGCTCTCCACTTCCTCCATCACTTGCATCTCTCAATAAGTTTTGTCCCTTTGCTACTTCCTCCAGGCCATGTTCTGTCATCCACTTGCTTAAGCCCGTCCGGCATGTCATGAGTTGCTTTCCGTTAGCTCTCCTTTCCTCTGTTCGACCTGTGAGCATCAGATTCTCCAAGCCCTCCTTTCTGATGACGTGTCCCAGAAATTTCATCTGCTTCTTCCTGGTGCTAAATATAAGCTTCCTCATTGTTTGCATCCTCTCCCAAACCTCATCCTTGCTCAAACGCTCTGTCCATGATATCTTCAGTATCCTTCTATAGAACCATACTTTCGCCGCCTCAAATCTCTTCTTCATCTTTGAGGAGACAGTCCAACGTTCACCACCGTAAAGGAGGACAGATGTCACGTAGCAGCTCAGTACTCTTTTCTTTGTTACCAAAGAAATCCTCCTGTTTCGTAATACTCTGTCTGACTTTTTCCAATGCGTCTTCGCATCTCAGCGTCGTACTTGCCGTCCTCTGTCAAAACACTTCCCAGAAATTCTTAAATAAATTAATCGACGTGAAAATCAAATATATAACTTGTCGAGGTATAACATCTTTATACACAAATGTTCCTGTAAAGAAATGTTTAAATTTACTCTAGACAAAATTAAGTAAAACAAAAATAAAATTATCGTTTCCTACACATAAAATCATAATAGTATACTAATTATCTCAAGCAATGTTTTTTCACCATGACAATTCTTATAGACAAACATTCAGTTTACTGGCGGGATCTCCTCTCGTTGACGTTTTGGTTTGTCTAATTTTGAAGTTTCTAAAATGTGGCCCTTTCAAAAATATTTTACTACATAATTCTGCTTATCTGAGATATATAGAAGATTCTCTAATAATATAGCCACAAGACAATAATTTTACCCGATCTTGTTAACAAACTAAATAAAGTCAAGCCCGCAATGAACATCACCTGTGATCCTGAGTCCAACGACGCCATTCCTTTCTTAGATATCATGTTACACAGAAACAAGGAACTTCAGTTTGAGGTTTATAGAAAAACTACTAACAAAAATGACTTGATAAATTTTTAATTCCACCACTGTAACAAGAACAAATCAGAAGTAATTATAGGTTTCTATTTAAGAGCACTAAGAATCTGCAGCCCAAAGAAGAAATATACATAGAAAACACTTTCACAAATCTCCAATACCCTTATTTCATCTAGAATGCTAAAAGAAAGACACAAAATATAAGCCAGCAGAAAAAAAAATAATACCTTTATTAACAACAATACACTAGATAAAAACTGATACATAATGCTACCTACAAACTCCATAACGTCCACTATCCAAAACAATCTATCCAATCAGAACATCAAAATAATTACGTCTACATCCAAAACTATCATGGATATGATCAGAACCAAAAAATCTTACAACAATAATAATTCTGAAGCAGGTATATATAAAATAAAGTGTCAGAAGTATCCCTCACAGTAAATTGGGGAAACTTGCAGAAATTTAAAAAAACGTGTCTATGAACGTAAAGGAGACTTATACACAAGAATTTATCAAATGCATTCGTCATACATGGGAATAAATTCGACCACAATTTTGACCAAGCAATTGCTACACTTATTAACATAGAAAGTAAGTAACTTAGAAGGAAAAATTTTGAAAGTGCTGCTATCGAATCATATCACAGTATAAATCTGCGCCCCGGATTCTACCCAATATCGCCTTTCCTGAAAGAATTACTCCTTTCCGAAGCCAAGATACAATGACCCCAAAGATATTTGACGAAAATTAAAAGAAACGGTTAAATACATAACCCCGTCTTATTCAAAACATAACACATAAATTAATCCCAATCCAAAATAATTTAAATACTAATTAACACACACACTTACACACACACACATATATATATATATATATTGAATTGCATCACTTCACATCCATAAACTTACCTAGCTTTTCTGCCAACCTGATGAATATTAATGGACACTCCTATACCAAATATTTTGTAAAAACAATAATGTTTTTGCTATTGTATATAAATACTTGTTACAAAAGAAAATCTTTATATTTACCTTGATAAAGTCTCTCAGAGGATGAAACTCGTCGGCTAAGATAAGTTTTCCTATTTCTTTTTTTTTCTTTATTCATATTATCCTTTTACAAATATACCCTATCTGAAATTTTTACATATATATATATGTGTGTGTGAGTGGTATGTTTTCGTGAGTGTATTAAATCCGACGTAGGTAGAATATATATATATATACAGAGTAAATAACCGTGAGTAAGTAATACAAGTGAATATTAATATAAAATGTTAAAACTGATCCACAAAAAGAGCTCCATGGATTTATTACATAGCATATATAGATAAATTACATATAGATGAAATTTAATACCCCGTTTGTATGGCAATTTCTCCCCGTAAGAGATTAATCCCCGTGAGAGGTTAATCCCCGTGAGAGGTTAATCCTCCGAGGTTTGTCAACACCAAAGAGTTTGAAGATAAAATGAAAAGAAAGCTTTAAATTTTTAAATATAAATATGTGTTTGTATGTGTGTGTATGTGTATATGTGTGTGATAGCGTGTGCATGTGTAGACATTTCTGCGTGATTTTTCGTGTGCATCAGTGAAACTCTGTGTATGTAACAATATAATGTTTTACTTGAAAATGCAAGTCTCTGCAGATTCTGAGAGAATTTGAACACAATGGTAAATGATATATTCACCATTTTTAAGTAGGAATAAACGTTTCTGTTTATACGCCTATCCTAATACACACGTACGCGTGCACACATATATATATATATGTATACAGTGCATCTGTATATGTATACGCCCTGCCTTTGTGTGGGCGTGACTGTGTATACGTGTACAGGCATAAGAGTCTGTCTATGAACATAAGGTTGCAGATTGTATGTGAAGAGGTTAGTTTAATTGGTCCCATCCGGAAGAATTCCACTCTCGAAAAAGCAGAAAAATGGTGAGCCGATCAGGCAATTGAGTCAAGAGATCCAAATACCCTTCTTCAAGTGGAGCAATCGCTCAAAAGCAGATTGTTATTTACTAAGCCAATCTCGTTCTGAGACAAGGCCACCGTTGATGCGCGTTCAACAAGCAAAGAATATCACTGCTTTAGAAAACAGATATGCGAGACGACAAACTCTGATACTTTTTATGTTTATACGTTTTTTATAGATACAAATATTTAAGTAAATGCTCTGTTTATAATAAACAGTATTAACGATATTTACCGGCCTGAATGTCTGAGAAAATTTCATAAAAAATATGCGTCCTCCGACAGGATTCGAACCTGTATCCTATACGGTACCGTCATACAGCCTGACGTGTTTTTACCGAGTGAGCCATAGAGGAGCGTTTCGGTTAGCAAGGTCGATTGTTTTTAAACTACAATTCTCCATGATAAAAACAGTAAAATCGAACTTCCTAACCGAAACGCTCCTCTGTGGCTCAATCGGCAAAAGCACATCAGGCTATATGACGGTTCCGTATAGGATACACGTTCGATTCCTGTCGGAGGACGCATATTTTCTATGAAAACTTCTCGGACATTCAGGCCGGTAAATGTTGTTTAATAGTTTATCATAAACAGAGTATTTACTTAAATATTTGTATCTATAAAAAGAACCTATAAACATAAAAAAATGTCTTAAAATAATTGTTGGACTTTGTCCATTTCATAAACTCTGATATACAAAGTCACGTTATTAGAGCAGCGAATAACTATCAGATTCAATACTCAACCTGCGAAATGTTTATCTGTTTTAACGTAGTTGGACACAAAGCGTGAATAAAGGCGATCAGTGCGTATTCGAACTCACAATATAAATTAAACGTCAAGCTTTTCTTCAGATGTTTTTTTTTTATTATTATTATTTTTATGGTCACTACGGTGGCATTGTGTTTTGTTTAACTATAAAAAGCAAACTGACTTGCAGTTGCATAAAAATCGCAGAGACTGACACGTCTACATCGAAAAAAATATCCTGTCTCGTGGGAAAAACTGCTGATGGCACCTGGGGTGGCAGTGCCGCCTTAACCACTGAGATTGTGTTACCTGCCCTTTTTTTTGGTTGATGAGATGAGAGTATCGCACGCGCTTTCACACGTTGCATGTTGAAAACAGAAATATCGGAACTATGATCTGAATACAACTGTTCCCTTCGATCAATGATGAAAAATTGCTTCAATTGAATTAATCCGTTCGTTATTAAAGAAGACGTTTCTTCATCAAACTGATGCTACAAAATCCCAAAATTCTCTAAATTTAAAATAAACCCACATCGATTGAAGACTTCCAACAATAGTACCAACAAAAATGGGGTGTATATGTAAATAGAAAATTAATTAATGATATAATAAAGCTTTGGATGGAAAATCCGATCACTATTAGAAAGATCTATAACATTTAGCACACTTAAGGATTCTAATTTCTTGGAAAACTATTTCTAAGAACAGACAACGAACAATAACGCTATCTGTTCGGTCTATGAACTTCGAATGTTTTCTTATAAGAAATGATGTTTTCTTCATCATTACCATTACCATTCTTAAATCGGTCATGATTTTTGTCTTTTTTTTTTTTATATACTAGTATTCTTTTGCAACACGGTGACCCGTGTTGAAATTCTCACAGTATTTAGTGTTGTTGAATTTATCGCTAACATTTTTGTCGAGATTTAGAAACTTTACGTTTCGTTCAATTTTACAAAGCAATCGATGAAATTTGAATAAGCTGATTTCTCTTGAAAATACCTTGACAAAAACCTACTTTTCGGTTCAATAATTTCTTTAATTTAATTTAATTTTATAGGAAAATTCTTAAAATTATATTGTTTGCCATAAAGGCAAACAATATATTTTTAAGAATTTTCTTTTCCTTTTAACAGCGAAGAATACATTTTTATGATCTTTTACTCTTGAGCGTACAACATCCAACACATACATGTGTAACTATTTCTTTCTGGAGCCAAATTCAAACTTTTTGAAGCGTTTGGCCTTGCGATTGGTTTATACTTCTCGCAAAGGCAGGGTGAACTGGAAATTTGATTCTTGTATATAAAAAAAATTAAGAAAAGATATGCAAAACACAATTTTTTATTAAATAAATATTTGCTATTTTAATCATTAAATTGTTTTTAAAATTGTGAGAATATTTTGTATGTTAAATAATAAAACTTTTAACTTTTCCGAAATAATTAATGAAATTTTATTGTACTAAATTATGCACCCTCAGAAAACCAACTATACTTTCTACCCAACCCCTTATTTGATTGCATTTCTCCTTAATAATTTGGTCTCGATCGGTCAATGTATTTCTATTTTAGAAGGTGTAATGAACGGATAGACTAACCAAAGTCACATAATTTTATATATAGATGTATAAAATATTATAGTTTACTGCCTTTCATCTAATGCTTTAAATATTTAAATGTTTGAAAACATATTTCAGTTCACCTACTGATAAGTACTCTGGGATGCTGAAAAGTTTTCGGCTTTAGTTACTTTCTAAAACTATTTCAAATGATCAACAGTCAGAATTTCAAACTCCGAACATTAAGAACATATAGACTCGATTATGTCTATACTTCAATCATCTTTCTTTGGAAATTAACAATAATTGTCGAAAGTACTTTAAACATTACACACAATTTTGGTGAGATCTTTCACAAGTTTCCATTCGACATTAAATGACTTATTCGAAGAGGGGATAAACTTGAGAAAAGACTTAACAAAGATTCCTTCTCAGTTTTGTTTAATAAAACATGTCTAACCGAAAGATTTCTGGCTCGATATGCTAACATTAAAGTAATGATCATGTATTACTAGAAAGATTCAATGGTTTTCTAACGTTTCGGCAAACATTCAAACTCCCCCTTAAAATACTATTTTTTAAAACAGTATTTTAAACACCACAGTATTTATCAAACGCATCTTTTGTCAGATGAGTTGTTGCTAATTCTACATTCTTTAAATGAAGTTATTCCATAAAAGTGATCAACATTTCCCTAAAAGTAATCTCCTTAGTAAAATATTTAACAGAAACACATTAAAACTAAGTTATAGCTGTATTGATAATCTTGAAATGATTATAATGAAAGAATAATAAAATTTTAAATCAATTTAAAAACTTCCATAATAATGCACATCCACAGATAAATACTGTTGATAATATTTTCAAGAACTAAAACAAATTAAAGCATTTTTCATTACTTTGGAACTGAAGCTTACCGATTTATGACACAGGCTTACAAAAAAGTCTTAACCCTAATATATATTATAAGAAAAATTGTGTTTCGCCATAAGTGGTCAAGCAGGGTCATTGTGGAAGATAATTCCATTAAGATTTATAATTAAAGTGTCTAATAAAGAAACAGAGAATTGATGGTAGGAAATAACATAAAACGACGCATTAGTTGAACATATTTTATATGACAATCTTTTGAACTTTCTTCAATTACACAGGAACAAAACTGGCCATAAATTTGATTTTACTAACGCCACCCGAATTAAAAAAAAAAGAACATAATGCTTTATGTCCATAGTACTTCGCGGGCTTACTAATAAGAATATTTTAATCTATAAACACATGTCAAAAATATTATATTACATCACTAACCTTTATTGAATCCGTACTTTAAAAAATCTAACGTATATTTACCTAAAACAAAGAAAAACTTTCCCATATCATCGTGCTAAAAACAAACATACTGTCTACTAGACACACACACACGCCCACCACCACACTCACCGACACCCACACCCACACTTAAGAATATACTTTCTGGATCCCATATAGATAAACTAGAATTATTATACACTTACATACATAAAGCAATATTTACGATTTTCAGTTAGGCTTGGTATCCGTTAATTTCTTGGAACTTCGAAGGAACGTGTCATCTCTCCTTAGATTCGGAAGGAGACAAATCATACTAACGTTGACTTAACAAGCCGAATGAGTGGGAAACATGATTAGCTAAGGAAAATCAAACAATAAAGTAAAAGTACCAGAATTTCTTTCTTCTTTTTCTCCATATCTTATTATCTGATGAAGCTTTAATAAAAATGAAACATATTAGACTGATAAACGTTTCCTACTTGTTCTTTATCTTAACATATATATATATATATATATATATATATATATATATATATATATATTATTCTACCTATTAACTAATGTCATAATTACAACCGAAAAGAATCTTCCTAAAATCAACATCAAATTTGCCACAACTACATGTAAAACAATGAAAAAGTCTTAATAATTACAAAACAAAACAACAAGCCAAAACTGGAAGGAGGAATTTACTCTATCAACTGCAAGTATTGCCAGAAAGAATATAGTGGAGAAACCTCAAGAATTTTAAACAGAATACTATATGAATAAAAATGAGACATTTTTAAAAACAACACACAAAACGCGTTGGTTGTTCACGGTAACGAAACTGACCACAATTTTGACACAAAAATGGCAACTCTATTTAAAAGAGAAAATAATTTACTCAGACGAAAATGTCCAGAAAGTTCTTTAATCACCTGTTCAGCCAAAGTAAGTTTATGTGCAGCTTCTTACAACGTTTCACCATTTTTGGCAGATTTTCTGATGGTACAATGTCGGATGGAAAGAATATATTAGGTTGGTGTAAAAATAATGACGTAATAATGTCGTTTTTTGACGTATTTTTTAACGTCAAAAAACGACATTATTACGTCATTATTTTGCACCAACCTAATAGATGAATTTCGCTAGATTGCAAACCATTAAAGTTGATATTTCCAAAAATTTGAAACTACCGGCGTTTGTCGTGCATGCGCAGTTGCGGTCACAACAACGTAAACAAACTCAGTCCGATTAAGTCCTAACGTATGAAACACGTCACAAATAAACTTTTTTCCATTTTGTTTCACAATTTCCTCAATAATGTTCTTGATATATGAAAAAATATATATCACATCATTACAATATATATATATATATATATATATATATATATATATATATATATATATATATATACCGAAATAAATAAACACTAAAATAGTGGTTTTAAAATCGTATGCTTTAAAAAGTACTCAATTTCAAGTAAGAAAATCCTGTAGAGTGATTTAATGTCTTAAAAAAGATTAAAACGCTGAAAGGAACATTACCACGCTTTCGATCGCCTAGGTCTCATCAGGTAGCGCTTTAATCTTTATATATTCCATTCAGCGTTTTAATCTTGTATATATATATGGGTGTGTGTGTGTGTGTCTGTGAAACATTTCTCAGAGTTAACCTGTAGAAAAATCAATATTTATAAATGTAAAAGACAATAGGAAAACTTATAGTTGCCGTCACGTTTCGACCGACGTGGAATTTTTCAAGGCCAAACGAAATGAATTTATTAAACAAAGTAACTAATAATAACAAAAACAAAATGTCCTTAGCAACTGGAAGAATTTAGAGAACGCTATTTTCATACTGTTAACTGAAAATTACGTCAATTACTGTCACGTGTGGAGATATTGTTATTATTGCTGTTAGGACTGATTCAACCATTTTCTTTTTTTATTTCTTGATACTGTTCTGTACGTTTGTTTGGGAGAGTAGTGAAATACGGAAAAAAAACCTGGATTTTAAATATTACCCAAATATTAATCTACGCCCAGGCTTTTTCCCTATTTCACCTTTCTTAACAAAATTACTTCTCAAACACGGTCAGCACACTGTGGCCTTGTTCTTAGTTGATGTTATTGTATGTTGGCTTTACTTTTCTTCATTAATAATGCTTGCATTATTTTTAGAATTTTTTCTTTTGCATGTGGATGAGTCTATTATATTTGTATTATTAACGAGTAAGTTGCAGATGGAGTTTGGTATGTGTATTTACACGAGACCTAATTGAGCTATGGTCAGAGAGATGTAAGATAAGTTTTCTTCTTAGTCATCTCGTTGTTTATCCAATATAATTGTACTTAAATCAAAAAAAATTGTTGCTCACCATTATTCGAGGATATTCATCTACTATGGTGGCTAGCCAATCCCTCATTCAGTCGATCGCTCAGACACATTTGTGTTTGTTTAACACCCGCAGAGCCCACATGTGGTTTATACTGCAACTATGCGGAACATACCTTAGTTACAGTCTCTGGGAGAGAGTGAGTTATCTTGCAAGATCAACAATCTGAGCATGGCCAGCACACTCAAACCCTCGGTCACGACGACTAGTGACATCTTGCTAGCACAGCTATCGACGGTTCGACAAGTGTTCCATCTACCCAATTGGGTCAACCCGTGTTGTATGGTTATCAGGCACTTTCCAAAGGTGCCGCACGCTGAGATCGAACCCATTCAGACCGATAATGATAAAGTCTCCTTCCTGACAAACCAACAGTGCTGAGATTCGAAACCGGGTTTCATTGTCAGAAAGCGAACAGACACACACAAACAGACACACACACACACACACACACACACACACATATATATATATATATATATATATATATATATATATATATATATATATATATATATATATATATATATATATATATATGCACTGTGGTATGTGCAATTACATGTAATATATTTTGCTAATAGGTATATATATATATATATATATATATATATATATATGTACCTATTAGAAAATTATATTACATATACATACATATATATATATATATATATATATATGTATGTACCTATTAAAAAATTACATTATATATATATGTACCTATTGGAAAATTATTTTACATATATATATATATATATATATATACCTATTAGCAAATTATATTGCATATAATATATATTATATATATATATATATATATATATATGTATATATATATATATATATATATATACCTATTAGCAAATTATATTGCATATAATATATATTGTATATATATATATATATATATACATATATATATATGACAATTGGAAAAAAGATCTTAGATTTTGCCGACGCGTTTCGTCTTCCGACTTTTTCAATGCAAAAATGAAATCGAAATGTTCTTGTTGTTATAGTTACATTAAAAAATCCAAATTTAAAAAGATAGACGCTTCTGTCTAAGCCTTTTTTTCTGGTTAATGTAAATTACCTTTATAGTAAAAGATTTTTTTTTTCCATGTCAACAATATAGTTAAATTCCCAGATTAATTCTGTGGACAAGACAGATTGGTATAAAATGACAATTGGAAAAAAGATCTTAGATTTTGCCGACGCGTTTCGAAAGGCTTAGACAGAAGCGGTTATCTTTTTAAATTTGGATTTTTTAATGTAACTATAACAACAAGAACATTTCGATATCATTTTTGCCTTGAAAAAGTCGGAAGACGAAACGCGTCAGCAAAATCTAAGATCTTTTTTCCAATTGTCATTTTATACCAATCTGTCTTGTCCACAGAATTGATCTGGGAATTTAACTATATATATATATATATATATATATATATATATATATATATATATATATATATATATATATACCTAT
The DNA here is from genome assembly GCA_963932145.1 of Acanthosepion lycidas. Taxonomy (NCBI): domain Eukaryota; kingdom Metazoa; phylum Mollusca; class Cephalopoda; order Sepiida; family Sepiidae; genus Acanthosepion; species Acanthosepion lycidas. The sequence continues at coordinate 3,405,192 of OZ010603.1, forward strand.
TAACAAATTATATATATATATACCTATTAGCAAATTATATTGTATATAATATATATTTCATATATATATATATATATATATATACCTATTAGTAAATTATATTATATTATATTACATATATATATATATATATATGTGTGTGTGTCTACCTATTAGCAAATTATATTATATTATATATGTGAACCTATTTACAAATTATATATAAATATATATATATATATATATATGTGAAAAGTGTGTGTATATAAATAAATATATATATGTATAATTATTTATATATTATATGCGCGGTACTTATTAGAAAGCGCTCAATATCAGAGATAGAGCTAACATATATGGTTGGATAGATGTGAGTTTATCCAACCATATATATATATATATATATATATATATACATATATATATATATATATATATATATATATTCACCTATTATCAAATTATATTATATTATATATATATATATATATATATATATATGTACCAATTAGCAAATCATATTACATATATATATACATATATATGTACCTATTAGCAAATTATATATATATATATATATATATATATATATATATATATATATATATATATATATATATATATATATATATATATATTAGCAAATTATATTATATGTAATTGCACATACCCCAGGACTTTTGTCTTTTCCTTGTTTTTGTTTTTTGTTTCTTTTAGACTTAATATTCTGTTTTGTCTTCAAATTACAAATGTACATTTTTTTTAAATCTTTCGAATGTCTACAATCTTTTCACGTTGTTTGTCTTGTAATCGGAGTCTGTCGTAAATATTTTTTGTTGTCTTTTTACCAAGAACGCATTAAGGATCATGGGAAAATTACAAACACAAGTGCATCAGTTGCCTCTGTCTATTCCTTAGCCAATCTTAAATGGGTCTGGCACAAGGCTACATTAACAGTGCACTAATTTAGAAACGCGCTCACAAATGAAAGAATTAGCTTTAGAAATGAATATGACGTCACTTGTCGGACTTTGTCCATTTCATAATGTGTGACGTCATTTGTTTACATTTAGATACGCAGCGGGCAGATATGAATGTACGAGAAAATCATGGAGAATTGTAGTTTATAAACAGTAAAATCGACCTTACTGACCGAAACGCAACTTTGTGGCTGAATCGGTAAAAGCACGTCTGACTAAATGACGGTTCTGTATAGTATATAGGTTCGATTCCTTACGGAGGACGCATATTTTCGATGAACATTTCTCGGACATCCAGGCCGGTAAATGTTGTTAATAATGTTTATTATAAATAGACCATTTACTTAAATCTTTGTATCTATAAAAAGAACGTATAAACATGAAAATACGTCTTAAAATGTATGTGTATATATATATATATATATATATGCGTGTGCGTAAATATATAGAAAAGAACAGGTAGGTTGATAATCCAAAGTTTAGTATTTTTGAAAACAGTTTTCGATACACAGGTAGAGCCTACTGAAACAGAACTAGGTACTTTAATTTAATTTAATTTCTATAATTGAATTGAAGTATTTAGCTTCTGTTTTTGAAACATGGTAATTCCTGTATAGCGATGGAATCATCTTTTTAAAAAATAATCATTATTATATATATATATACATATATATATATATATATATATATATATATATATATATATATATATATATATACACACACACACACATACACAGTGGGCAACATATTTATGATAAACATTATATAGTTATAAACATTTCACCCCAAGATATATATATATATATATATATATATATATATATATATATATATTTCCCCTAAAGATATATGTATATGTGTGTGCGTGTGTGTGCGTTTGTGTGCGCGCGCGCTCGCGCATGTGTATGTATGTGTAAATGAGTGATTTTGTGTGCTTGTGTGTGATGATATAAATACATATGTATATGTTAGCAATCCCTATTTTTCTCTGTCCTTTTATCACCTCACTCTCGTCTTTTCACTCTTTCTAGATAATAATCATAAAAGCTGAGGGAAGCTTGGGTCTTGGGCGTTATATTCAGATAAAAAAAAAAATCAAATAAAAATATTCATCATTCGCATGAAAAAAAAAACTATTATTTTTAAAAAATGCAAGCGAAACCCAAATCCAATATGGCGTCTATTTTGGGAATCGGGTCGCTTATATTTTGAGGTAAAAGACAAGATTTGATGACGCAGCCTCCTGCTGTGAATGATCTCACAAAAATGTATTTATACTGATGATAAGTGATAAAATTAACAAATCTGCTGATACTATCGAGACAGATTTATGACAAGAAATGAACTTTCTTATATCTTAGTCGGAGGACCCTAGTGCCACTTAAGGTAGAGTGATATGAGTGAAAGAATAGGAAGGGGAGGTTATGAAATTAAGGATAGATAACAGTTAATCCTTGATTTGAAGAAGTTAAGATTAAAGTGTTCAAGAAAGCAACTACGTTGGAATCTGTTCCACAAAGTAGCATTTCTTGAAAAAAAAAATTGCGTCGACGTCATTGAATTATCAAGAAGCGGACCCAAGATTTTCATGGCTTAGGGCAGCTCCGTGCCTTGAGCGCCACATGGGAGTTAAAATCAACCCTGGATTCAAGTGGAACTCGTGTATAGCACCCACCTCGAAAGATGCTGGAAAAATGGTATGTTCCTTGTACGGATGTCGTAGGTACCTGGTTCCTCTTGCTATATTTTACCGTTATAAAACGTGTTTTAAGTAAAGCCTTCGGTAAACCACAAGTAGTATAACACCAATGTAATATTAACATTTGTAAATAGTTACAGATCGTTTCGAACTTGAAAAGTATCCAGTTGCTTTTCTGATAACAGTTCTTCTGAAAAATATGGCTTTCCCTCCGAGTCCGTCTACGAAACTCTGGAGTTGGGATAGTGAAGTTAACATCAATCAACGAAGTGAGTAACTTTTTAAATTTTGTATTAATTATATAAATATATATATATATATATATATATATATATGTGTGTGTGTGTGTGTGTGTGTTTGTGTGTGTGTGTTTGTGTGTGCATGCGTTTGCGGTACTTAGTGAAAAGTGATCAATACCTCTCATAGAGCCAACATATTCAGTTGCATGGATATTAGTTTGTAGCCCCGGGATTCAATATATATATATATATATATATATATATATATATATATATATATATATAGATAGATAGATAGATAGATAGATAGATAGATAGATAGAACAAATACATTGAGTCAATTGCTTCGTCCACCGCAAGGAAACTTGGCTCCCTGTGCCGTGCCAGGAAATTTTTCTCCCCGGAATTGATCCTCCAGATCTACAAATCAACAATTCGCCCTTGCATGGAGTATTGCTGCCATATATGGTCTGGAGCCCCTTCTGTTTGCCTCGGGATTCTTGATAAGATCCAGAGGCGCATATGCAATATAATTGGCCCTGATCTGGCATCTCGTCTACAGTCGCTCTCTCAAAGACGCGCCGTCGCCTCTCTCTGTCTTTTTTACAAATACTTTCATGGTAGTTGCTCCGATGAGCTGCTTTCTCTGGTTCCCAGACTCCATGAATTCAAGCGCCCTACAAGGCTGGCATCCCGCTCCCACCCATTCACTGTCGAAACTATTAAATCTAGCCGTCTCTTCTACTCCAATAGCTTCATGTCTCGCACCTCTCGCCTCTGGAACCCCCTTCCCTATTTCAATTTCCCTGACAGCTATTATCTCCAACTATTCAAATGTAATGTCAATCGACATCTCCAGTTGTCTTGATCTATCCACTACCCTTCTCCTCATCCTTTCTTCTATCACTTCTATCTGATCTTACTCCAAATCTTCTGTAAGCCCTTGCGTCCTAGTGGCTTCTCGTCTTGCTTGGGGTGAAACGCTTATATATATATATATATATATATATATATATATATATATATATGTATGTATGTATGTATGTATGTATGTATTATTAATAGAAATCTTATATGTATAAGAAACTATTACTCGCTCGGAAAACCTTCGGTGCCTTGATTTACAAACAAACAAGCCAATACCTAAGGGGAAAAAAGGTATAAAAAAAAAGAAACAACCAAGAACATGTACGTTAACGGAAAATAATCGTCTAGTATGCAAGTCCAAAGCCTAAAGAAAAAACAACCGATACGAGTAAGCAAAATAACTAAATAAAGTGCTCAACGCAGTAAGTAGAGCAGACCTAGTTAAACCTACCAATGTTTTAACTAAGCAGATCGTCAGGGAAGGCTGGTAGGTTTGTCTGGCTCTCTAGGTTTATATATATATATATATATATATATATATATATATATTGTAATAAAAAGAAAGAACAGTAACATATATAATCCGGTGTTGATATTTTTATTTTTACAAAACAATGCTCAATGTAGATTTACAGAGCATAAATATTATAAATTAACTGATTTAAAATATGGTTTCTTCGTTACACATGAATTACCATGTTTCAAAAATTTAAGCTAAAAACTTCACATTTAATTATATAATTACATTGAATTTCTTTGTATCCTTGGAAACAACAAATTATGAATTTTATGTGCGTTTAAAAAATAGTAAATTTAAAAATAAGTTATTCCAAAATTCGCTTGAAGATGAAACAGAACTGGCGCTTTTGATTTAATTATATAATTAAATTTGAAGTTTTTAGCTTCGGATTTTCAAACATGGTAATCCCTGTGTAGCGAAGAAACTATATTTTAAATCGGTTAATATATATATATATATATATATATATATATATATATATATAAGATTTAATTTATGCTATATTTATGGGTAAAAGTGCTCAATTTCCTGCATAGAATGTTTGTAAAACCAAGAGTGTACCCTGATGTCAATACCGAGTAGCAACAATTTGTTTCATGCTTGAACGCAATCCTGTCTTACACCACTTTATTTTTTTGCATATTAACTAAAGTCATTTTCTCTTCGTATGCAGGAGGATCGTTGTCACGATAGGTTCTAGATTATTTTAATACCCTTTCCTAATATGTCGACGTTACCTAACCATTCCTTTGGGACGTACTTTATCAACCGCTTTTGAATAATTTATAAAACACAGGTAATACCTCCTTCCACATTTATATTGCTCTTTCTCTTATTTCTGTTATTATTCTATGCATAAATATTGCATTTCTTGTTCCAGTGTTTTTAACGAACCTGCACGGACTCTGTCCTATTTCCGGTCTAATTCTTTCGCGCGCTCTATTCATCATAATTCGGATGATTAGTTTTCTTATATGATTCATTAGGCTGATTGTTCGATGGAGTTCACTTTCTTTAATACCTGGCTTTTTAAGCAGTTCTATAAAAATAGATCTACTTAGGTCTTCCGGTATATCACCACTGTTGTAGATTTAATTATGTCTCTAATCTTGTATATGCTGAAATCATTTAAGTGTGCCAGCATCTCTATTACAATTCCGTCTGACTCTGTTGCTTTGTTTCTGTTCACTTTATCCACTGCTGATACGACTTCAGATTTTAATACTTCCGGTCCGTCAATATTTCTTTGAATTACCGGTTGTTCTCTTTCGGCGCGGAAGCTTTCTCCAATGAAGTGTTCTCCATCGCTGATGTATTTCTTCTTTCTCTAATATAAGTGCCCCGTCTTTGGATTTTATGCGTCCTGTTTATTTAGTTTCTTTTATATTTGCTTTGTCTCTGATACTCATTCTTTTTTTTTTATTTTATTTCTGCCCATTTTGTGTTGAGTCATTATTCTTTAGCTTGTCTGCGTTTGATTTCTTTTAGCAGAATCCGTTATTCTGTGCCATTCCTTGGCATTGTTTTTGTCTCGTTTTCATAATGCCGAGAATTACATGTCATCCATTTTTTTTTTTTTTTCTTAGTCTGATTTTCCTCTGTGGCGATCTCGATTGCTGATGTTACTAAAGCTTCTCTTAATATGTCCTCCTTTGGGTTACTATACTCATTTTGTTCAGTGTATCTACTTTTAACACCGTCTATGTATTTCAACTTCACGTTCACGTCATTCCGGAATCTATTGTATTGAAAGGTGGTTGCTCCCGCAGTCGACACTTAACAATGTTCAGCAGTGTCACTCTACATTCATAAATTTCTCATTGATATTTATAGCTTGTTTGTTTGTTTTTTTTTTGTTTTTTGTTTTTACTTTTATTTTTCATCTTGCCCTTCTCCATGTACGTATATGTTTTGGGTGTTCTTGAAACCCTGTGTTATCTACTACCTTATTCATTTTGCAAGATTTAAACTCATTTTTCGTTACGAGTTCTCCTAATCCGAATATGCCAACTATTTAACTGCCTCTTTCCTTGCTTATTTTTGGCATTCAGGTCTCCTATGATGATTGTAATTTCTTGCAATTTTCATTGAGCTATGGCGTTGTTTAGCGTACAGTAAACCTTTTCAATTTCTTCTTCCGTACTTTGTGCTGTCGGTGCATATACGAATCTGATGGATATGTTGTAAGACTTTTCTTTTCATTTAAGGATAGGAATTCTTTCAGAGATATGATTGCATCCTAAGACACATTTCTTCTTATCTTGGTTAAATATGATTCCTATACCTCTTTCAACTGTTTTTCCGCCTGCATATATTTTCCTGTATTTGTCAATATATTATTATTATTATTATTAGTGTGTATCAAATTTTTTCAAGGGAAGAAACTATTAGAATAGAAAATATGGTTCCATCTAGGAATATTTTATATTGATTTTTTCTATTTTTTTTGTACGTTTTTCTTCGTTTAATTTCCTTCTTTTAAAATTTCCTTTTTCTTCCTTTCGTTCTCTTTGCTTTCCTTTCCTTCTTCGTTTTCTTTCCTTCTTTTATTTTCTTAATTTCCATTTTCTTCCTTTCGTTCTCTTTGCTTTCTTTCTTCGTTTTCTTTCCTTCTTTTATTTTCTTAATTTCCTTTTTCTTCCTTTCGTTCTCTTTGCTTTCTTTCTTCGTTTTCTTTCCTTCTTTTATTTTCTTAATTTCCATTTTCTTCCTTTCGTTCTCTTTGCTTTCTTTCTTCGTTTTCTTTCCTTCTTATATTTTCTTAATTTCCTTTTTCTTCCTTTCGTTCTCTTTGCTTCTTTTCTTCGTTTTCTTTCCTTCTTTTATTTTCTTAATTTCCTTTTCCTTCCTTTCGTCCTCTTTGTTTTCTTTCTTCGTTTTCTGACCTTCTTTTATTTTCTTAATTTCCTTTTCCTTCCTTTCGTTCGCTTTGCTTTCTTTCTTCGTTTTCTTTCCTTCTTTTATTTTCTTAATTTGCTTTTTCTTCCTTTCGTTCTCTTTGCTTTCTTTCTTCGTTTTCTTTCCTTCTTTTATTTTCTTAATTTCCTTTTTCTTCCTTTCGTTCTCTTTGCTTTCTTCATTTTCTTTCTTTCTTTTATTTTCTTAATTTCCTTTTTCTTCCTTTCGTTCTCTTTGCTTTCCTTCTTCGTTTTCTTTCCTTCTTTTATTTTCTTAATTTCCATTTTCTTCCTTTCGTTCTCTTTGCATTCTTACATCGTTTTCTTTCCTTCTTTTATTTTCTTAATTTGCTTTTTCTTCCTTTCGTTCTCTTTGCTTTCTTTCTTCGTTTTCTTTGCTCGTTTCTTTTTCTCCTTTATTCTGTTTTTTTTTCTCTGTGTTTTCTTCTTTTTGTTTTTCTTTACCTTCTTCGGTTTTTACTTTTTTTCTATCTTTTGCCTGACTTTCTTTTTTCTCTCTTTATTTCTTTTTTCTTGATATCGTCCTCTTTCTTTCTTTCTTTCTTTTTAATTGTTTTTTTTTTTACTTTCTTCTTTTTCCATTTGTACTTGCTGCAATTTTTCATTTTCGTTTTTTTTTTATTATTTCTTTCTTTTTACAATCATTATTTTTCAATTCTTTCACTCTTTCTTTCTTTCTTTCTTTCTTTTTTCAATTCTTGCACTCTTTCTTTCTTTCTTTTTTAAATTTTTTAAATTTTTCTTTCTTTTTCTTTCTTTCTTTCTCTCTTTCTTTTTTCAATTCTTTCACTCTTTCTTTCTTTTATCTTTCTTTCTTTCTTTCTTTCTTTCTTTCTTTTTTCCTTCTTTCTTTCTTTTTTCAATTCTTTCACTCTTTCTTTTTTCTTTCTTTCTTTCTTTCTTTCTTTTTTCAATTCTTTCACTCTTTCTTTCTTTCTTTTTTCTATTCTTTCACTCTTTCTTTCTTTTTTCTTTCTTTCATTCTTTCTTTCTTTTTCAATTCTTTCACTCTTTCTTTCTTTTTTCTTTCTTTCTTTCTTTCTGTTTTCAATTCTTTCACTCTTTCTTTCTTTCTTTTTTCTTTCTTTCTTTCTTTCTTTTTTCAATTCTTTCACTCTTTCTTACTTTTTTCTTTCTTTTTTCAATTCTTTCACTCTTTCTTTCTTTCTTTTTTCTTTCTTTCTTTCTTTTTTTTCAATTGTTTCACTCTTTCTTTCTTTCTTTTTTCTTTCTTTCTTTCTTTCTTCTCTCTTACACTGTCTGACATGTGCCTGTTTACATTTAGATCTTAAGTTCATCTTCTCACTTCTTTCTTTCTTTCTTTGTATCCTTTTCTTTACCCTCGGCCATCACGCACCTTCCCCGAGCCCGATCTAAAAAATCTCCATCCTTCTTGCTCTCCATTCCACACCGACACACACTCGGACGCAAATACCCCAAAAAGACACGCGACATACAACATCTTTATATCCCTTCTCGCCACAGGTGGGAAGCTACGAGATCTTCACCCCGAGATAGATATGAAATGGGTAATATGAAAAAGAAAAACACTTTTTGAAAAAAAAATTATCGAGCGTTTTGTTTTGCGAAGCGTGAAATAGGAAAGCTTGACGTCAATAAATCATCGGCCATCTTTATTGTCGACTTCATTATCGTCTGTTTCTATCAATTAAAAGACTTTCATATTCTGGACTTAAAGTTCCTGAAGCGTCGAATTTCCTTCGTTTTTTATTTTTTGTTTTTTTGTTTTATTTTGCTCTTCCCTGTCTTTCATTCGCGCTACACACATCGAAAAAAAAACAATTCGATAGACAGATCAAAAGAGAGGAAATTTCGTTTCTGTTCATCTGTTTGTGAAAATTCCAAAGCAACCACAATCACTTGGAAGTTCAAAGATTGAGAAATTTGATTTTAATCTGGCTAGTGGCCGATTGTTGCAGCTCATGTTAAAAGACATCGGATGCTTTTAACACTTTAATGTAGGTACCTCCGTGAGATCGCAAATAAAAGAGCACAGTATGATGAAAAAAGACGCCAAACTTGACGAAAACAAAATTTTATCGTCTAAATGTTTATGTTATTATTAAGAGGAAAGCCCAAAGTTTTTTTTAATTATTTTAATTTTTTTTTCCTTCGTTTTAGAACATTCTAAATTTTGATTTAAAAAAAAAAATCTTGTTTCTCTTTGTATCACCGGAACTAGTAAAATAACATAAACAATTTTTATCACTTTTTTTTTTTTTTTTTCTTATGACAGACATTCATTTGCAAAATCTTGAGAAAATAAAATTATTGTCGAATGTTAATGAAACTTTCAGAAACTATTCACAAATTATTATAAATATGTTTTCTTTTTTTAAAGTCATGGAAAAAATATTTTTTATATTTATTACCCCCCACACCCACACCATAACTAATTTTATGAAAACTCTAGAAATGTCATCGAATACAGTTTAATGATTACAAGTAAAAAGCACAAGGCTTTGAGGAAAGCAAATCAAGTTTTTTGTTTTAATTGGACCCCCCACCACACACACCTGAAAATCAGCTCTGAATTGTAACATACAAAACTCAATAAAACAAAGATATTATTTAATTTCAAATGCTTTTATTTGCTTTTAGTTGTTTTTATGAATATGGACAACATATTCTGAAAGCAAAATTTTTTTCAATTTAAAATCTAATTTTTTATACAATTATTTGTTATTTCTTTAATTATTTTAGATTTTTGCATTTAAATTGTTAAAATATTATAAAATTAGTTGAAAGCTGCATTCAATTTCGCTAATGTTCTTATGAGATAGATCATTTTTACTGCATTGTAAATTGTATCACTTTAACCAATCAGAAGTAATTTTGCGTTCATAATACGGCTGTAATAATAAAGTACGGAAGACCAGCAAGAATACAATTAAGTTGCGTTATTTGAGTTAAGCATTGTTCTCCGCTGTTAAGGCCTTTATTTATGCGAAACACGCGTAGAGAAGTTAATTTGATTTTTCAATTTCAACTGAGAAGGGTACCTGCAAGTATCAGTATCATCTTATGAAATTTATATGATCTTATTTTTATATTAATCTCAGTTATGACATTTTTCCATAAATCAAATATCAAAGTGAATAATAAAATGAATAGAAATACAAATAACACAATAAAATGTAATAAATGTACATAAAATTATGGTATTTTCTGTAAACTTCTGATTAAATTTCATAAGAAAGGTACCTATAAATTAATTAGATACCTTTCTTATCAAATATGAAATTTAATCTCACCCTAAACAGTCTTATTTTAATTTTTTATAATATATTTTCCATAAAGCATCGTAAACGATCATTGCTAAGTACAAAGAATTTAGAGCGTTGAAAGTTTTCTTTAAAAATAACGAGGTAAATAATATGTTAACTTAAATCTAAATAATTATATCACATCTGTCCTCCCGTACGATAACTTTTCCTCACGTAAACTGTCAATACGTGATAAAATCATCAATGATCACCTGTCAAGTGACGCGAAATGTTATGACCTGCTTTGTTTTATTTTTAAACTATTTCTTTTCGCCGCAAAAACTAAATAATGCTTGTTTCAAAATATTTTAAATAAACATTATAATTTCTAATTTTTGTAAATTAGTTATGAAAAAAATATAATTAATGTTTAAAAGAAATTGAAACTGAGATAGAAAAAAATGATTAACATGATTGATTATCTGTCAATTTTATGACTCAAGATTTTTAACGAAAATTTCCGACGTGCTAGGAACGATTAAAAATGGAAAAAATACCTCCAAAATACTTTGATCTTTACTCTGGATAATAACATAAACATTTAGACGACAAAATTTTGTTTTCGTCAAGTTTAGCGTCTTTTTCATCATGCCCCAACACATTCCTTTCAGTCGTCTGCATATATATATATATATATATATATATATAATTCGCATTCAGTACTATTACGCAGCCCCTCAGTGCGACTAGATAACCGAATGCCTCAAACACGGATCGGCACCCAACCGACTTAGTATCAGTCAGAGCTTCTACCACTGAGCTATCTTCGCTTGACGGAACGAATCATCCAAATAGTTTATTGTTTTTACAAACGTAAACAAAAGCCAAGCAGCCATAGTGTTCTATTCATTTTACTGAAGAGCTTCGCATTTACGCAGGTGGCTGCTGCTTTTAGAATTAGTTTGTCATTCAACAGTGCTCAATTGAAAATATTAGGTTGGTGCAAAAATAATGACGTTTTTTGGCGTATTTTTTAACCTCATAAAACGTCATTATTTTTGCACCAACCTAATATATTGTCAAGAGCTAAATTATGTCATTCGCAGACAGTACTGTTTAGCTATATCACAGTTCCTCAGTGCGACTAGACAAACAAATGCCGCAAGCCCGGGTCGAAAGTAAACCGATTTGGTGTCAGTCCTATATATATATATATATATATATATATATATATATATATATATATTATTTTAGGATATTACATCAAAATCATGCCAAAAAACGCTACACAATTGCAGTCCTATTTCGATGCGAATCAACGTATCTTATCAGGCGTAAATCACTGGTAAGTGAATGATTTGTTGAAATTTAAAAGCAAAATACTACCTAGAGAAAGTGGTTATAGGGTTTGAGGTGGGGGCTTTACTCAGATCGACCAATCAATATGACGTTAAGTTTAAAGTAAAGGAGAAGCAAAAATTAAGAAGCTGCCTTTCATGAATGGGTCATGGCCCGCATATTTAGAATCGCTGACAGCAATCTGACGCCAAACATGAGTGGATGCAAATGACTCCAATATTGTACACAAGACAATGCCATTTCTTTCCAATCATATACATATATATATATATATATATATATATATATATATATATATATATATATATAAATTAATAATATGAGTAGTCAATATATATATATATATATATATATATATATGCATAAATTTCCAAGAGGATAGAATCCAGGTAGTGTTCAATGTCCAGGAGAGAGCTAGAATATAATATAAAAGGCTCAAACACTAATATTCCATGGTTATAATTTATTACATTCGAATCGTAATCACGATCCAATTCATCAGACCTAGAAATTCAAAAAGAAATCGGAAAATATAACTAAGGGTATAAAAAACAAATTTTAGTGTGAGTATATGTGTGGGAGTGGGAAGCAAATGCCAGAGGGAAATGTATGAAAGGTTTAGAGAGAGGGGTATCAAAAGAAAGAAGAACAGGAAAGGCCCCAATGTGAACGTGGGGAATAAAATTTAACAGAAAGAAGTTTTAAAGAGAAGAGTTAAATAACGGATTAAATGAGCGAGATACAGATAAATATGAATTATTTTCAGATGCATCAATCACTACCGATTCGCTGACCGATATATATATATATATATATATATATATATATATATATATATATATATATATATATATATATTAAAGACATTTTTATGTTTAACGTTCTTTTTATAGATACCAGTATTTAAGTAAATGCTCTGTTTATAATAAACAGTATTAAATAACATTTACCGGCCTGAATGTCCGAGAAATTTTCATAGAAAATATTCGTCCTTTGAACCTGCATCCTATACGGAACCGTCATTTAACCTGACGTGCCTAACCGCTCGGCCGCAAAGGAGCGTTCGGTAGGCAATGTCGAATTTACTGCTTATAAACTTCAATCTTCCATGAATCTCGTACATTCATAACTGCTCATGGCGTATCAAATGTAAACAAATGACGTCATATATTACGAAATGGACAAAGTCCGACAATTTATTAATAAATAAATTGTCGGACTTTGTCCATTTCTTAATATATATATATATATATATATATGCACCACTAACCCGTATATATATAAATAGCCGAGAAAAATAACAGCACACGTGGCTTGACGATTGCATATAGCATGAAACAGACTGTCGCCTCTAAGTGTTGACTTCTATGTTCACTTTTATATTTACACACGCTCTATCTCTGATATTGAGCACTTTATTCCATAAATATAGCACACCTTAAGACTATATTTCTTATATATATATATATATATATATATATATATATATATATATATATATATATATCGGGTTGGTGCATAATTATCAGACGTTTTTGGAGGTGAGTTAGTTTTTAATAGAAATTGCTGTTTTGTATACTTTTTTTAAAATAAAATATTATTTTATTTTCAGGTTATAAAAATGTGTATCGATAATCATACGCTCCGGAATAATCATTTCAAAATGTCATTCATGTATTGTCATGTTTCTTTTCTCATAATAAATATTGATTTAAAAAAAACTGATAATTATGTACCAGCCTAATATATATTAGGTTGGTGCAAAAATAACTACGTAATAATGTCGTTTTTTGACGTTAAAAAATACGTCAATAAACGACATTATTACGTCATTATTTTTGCCCCAACCTAATAAATATGTATTTTGGCCAGTAATTCCTCTTTTATACAAGTTTCTTTAAAGATGACAGTCAAGGTATATTTTAAAGAAATACACAACCCCAGTCGCCCAGAACAAAAAATTAAATTAATTATCTAGTATAAAATAATTTAAAACAGCTAAAATTATCATTAACGATGACATCACATCTGGAAGATCCAAATTACAGAGAAACAATATTATTTATGAATTCACATGTCCTTTAAGGAAAAGCGTTCCTGATGAAACCAAATTCGTGAATAATTATATTGGATATGCAACTACATGCCTATCGCGAAGACTCACTTTACCCCCCCCCATCTGAATATAGCTCTGACCATATATATATATATATATATATATATATATATGTAAACGTTATTTTTAATGCATACTCATATTTCAGTAGATGATCTGCTTTTGATATTAAACATTATCACCGGACTGAATGTTTTAATGTCCTTTCTTTAACTAATGTTTGTTTTTCTGTTCTGCCAAAGTTGAATTTTATCAATTCTACCATTTTTATCTCAATAGAAACAAGATAAATAGAAAAACATGTATTTTTTCTTTTTTTTCTCAGTAATTTTATAATTTTAAGCTTAACATGGATTAAATTTATATTTCAAAATGGGTAACTTTTAATTTCAAATTTTATCATATAATTTAATATTTATTAGTTAGAATAATTTCTATTTTAGTCTAACCCCAACATTAAAGCATTAAATAACTTTAGTTTGTTGCCAATTTTTTTTGGAATTTTCGTATACTTGTATTTTGATTGGTCATTCCAGCTTATGTTACAGCGTGTCCATTGGCGAAAGGCTGTCGGGTTGATTTGAACCTTTTAAAACCCTTTATTCTGCATTCAACCACATCACTTGATAAGACAACGGAAGTGTTGAAACACAATGGCTATTTTTGTAGTAAGTTTATAATATATTTATGTTATAATTTTCGAATAAATAATTATATATATATATATATATATATATATATATATATATATATATATATATACATATATATATATTAATTTTAATTTATTCCAAGCTTTCGTCTGTTCCTACAGACATCATCAGGTATGGAAGTAGATCTTGTTCTTGTTTTTACTTCTCAGTAATAAGAGGAAAACGAAAATTGAGATGTAATCCAAAAACATTCTATGAGAAATGTGTTATTGTTTTGGAACGTGCGGTCGCAACGCTGAGTTTGAATTTAAATTTTAAGGTGTGTGCGTTTTTGTACAAATATAGCAATAAGAGAATTCTTTTTTACTGGTAGATTTTCCGTGAATATGGCATGAACTATATTGTTCAATAATTACAGTAATGTCACACTTATTATCCGAGAGTTGCACGTTGGATCAGTTATTTTAATTTCAATTAAAAGGTGCAATTATAATTTATAAATTCATGAATCATACATACAAAAAAAACAAATATATATATATGTGTGTGTGTGTGACATCATAAATAAGAATTTAACAAATGCCCTAGTCATAAACAGAAGTAAATTCAAACAAAATTTTGATTTTATAAATTCTACACTCATAAAAAAGAAAATAATTCACTGAGAAGGAAAATCCTCTAGAGTGCTGCCATTGAATATTATCCAAGTAGTAATCCACGCCCAGATTTTTTCCCAATCTCACCTTTCCTAATAGAATCCCTACTCTCCAAAGCCAACGTACACAACAAATATATCAAGAAATCAAAAGAAAACATCTACTCAAATATGAGTATCTATTAAAAATAACGTTTAAACAAATAAATTAAAATTATCCTAATGGATGCCAGTTATCAGTTATCTCCTGTTAATTCTCCTCTCCAAGTTCCTCACTGCCTTAACCAGGTATTGAACTCACAACTCTTTGGTTCCTGTCACAGGATCTAACCAACGCCTGGAGAATTAACATCCATTAGACATGGCACATGGAACTAGAACAGTCTAACCCAGTGAGCGAAATAAAGGGTTCAGTTCGACATTCCAACCACCTGAAGAAGGCAGGAGCATACAACGGCCGAAACGTTGTAATAAATATGGCAACAAAGATGAGGACGATAGTCCGAATAATGTAAATAGTGTACATAATACCTAATCTCTGAAATATAGACAAATGCCGTAATCCATTTTCCTAAAATATATAGTATTTAGTTTCTAGTTTTCAGAAGATGATGTGCCGGGAACTTTTGCACACTTCTATTTTTTCTCCTTTTATTTGGGGATTTCTTATTTAATGTTTTGATTCTAACCCTAAACATCTGTCTAAATTTTGTAGGCCTAACATTTTGACAAAACTTATCCTTTAGAAATTCTTCAGATTTGGCGAATGTTTGTTGTTCGTTAGTGAAAGGAAAATAGATAGAGAGAGGTTAAATGTAAAGAGGGTTTCGTGTGGCCGACCTGTTGGCTTTGATCTTACAGTATTGTATTTTCTAACAAATATTTTGACAAGGAAAGGTTAAATTCACTCACAAAATATTCGTATACAACGGCAGCTGAAAGAAACGCGTAGTTGTTGCTGAGAAAAACGTTTGCTTAATTTTTACGTAGAAGTGTCAAATATCTCACAATATATTTTAAAATATCGTATTTGTAGTGATTCAGGATTGTAATACAAGTTGTCACACACGCATGCTTCACTTGATTGATTTGTTTTTACGGTTTATCAACCCTTTGTGGGTTTAAAGCCGAAACATATTTTGATTTCTAAGAATAATTCATTTGTTTTGCGCGTGAATATTGCATCAACAGTTTTTGGGATATAATGATTTTTTCATTATAAAAGACATATTTAACCCATAGCTGAGGGGAGGATATTTTTTGGAGATAATGATTTTTCCACGTACAGATCCAATACTTACAAATCCCGGCACCTATCAGAGAGATAAAATTTAAATATTTATTATTGCATTATTCCAAAATTTTAACGCATCACCAGCTATTAATATCAACAACTGAGCACAAATAGTTATTAATTAAGGAAAATAGTAATTAATGTATAATATTATCCATACCTGCATGTACAAGAATGTCGTTTCAACAATATAGCTATTTGTGCTGTGTTATAATGCTTATTACCTAAACAATAATAATATTGAATACATTTTTTAAATATTAAAGTATATTTAATCATATCTCCCCAATAGCTGTCGTGAACTGTTAATCCGCATTTAAGAGGAGTAGATAGGTTCGTCTATCGTCCGTTTCACACTCCTCCCAGTCTTTTGAACAGGAGTAGAGGTTTATCCATTGTTTTCTGTTTAGGAATGGGTTTCCGGTTCCTTTTAAAGTCTGCTTCAACCCTATACTCCTAATGCTTTTTCTTTCCTACACTAATAATAACTTCACACAGTAACCGTCTACCTTGAGTGGCTTTTGGGTCTTGTATTGCTGCACTCAAAAAAAAAATACACAAAATAAATTTAAATATTTACAGATATTAAACATCGTATAGATTTTTAGATTGACGCCTTTTGGCGCCCATTTGGCTCGAAATTCAACCTCAGCTCGGATGTGAGGTGGTGGAATCCAATTCAGTAAATGTTTAACCGGGAATGTTCTTCTTTTGACAGAAAACCCCAAACCCTTACAAGTTTTTTACATTTGTTATACTCCCATGTTTCCAAATCTCTCCTAAAAGATCCGATTATTTTAAGGTCGGGGATTTAGACAGACCACTCTTGTAATACTGTCATGTCTTCACTAGTGCGAAACTTCTAACATGCGATATATAGCAAAGTGATCTATCCTGATGCAATATTTTGCCTTCTGCTATATCAGTTAATAGGTGGGGGCTTTAGAAAAATAATATATTTTCTGCTGCACTGTGTTCCATTGCTTTTTACCAACTTTCTTGTACCGACAAACCTCTCATCACTGGACTAATAGAGGGATGGATGGTCTGTTAAAACCGATTGTCCGTAGATGAGAAATGATTATTTTTGAGATATAAAACCATTATAGTAACTACCAATAGTTATAATCATAATTTAAATACTATAAACGAATATATATATATATATATATATATATATATATATATATATATATATATATATATATATATATAGCATAAATAAATATAGACTTAATAGATATATTAATCCAAATAAACAAAAATAATAGATTTCTCACAGCTAATTTCTCAGCCGCGTGTTAATGTATCGTACTTTATATACTGTACATCCGTCATTGTTTACAAATGAAAGACCCGCCACCCTCGCCAAGCGGTCACTTTGAGAACTAATACGACTCGTTCCTCTAGGCCCACAAATTTTGAAATACATCGATTTGTAAGTTTTTTTTTCATATCTTTTTTTTTTTTATTTTGCCTGCAGATTTTGTCAGCTGGAACCGATGTCCATGGATGGGGGCGTAGATGAGAGGTTTATATATATATATATATATATATATATATATATATATATATATATCAAAAGAAAAATCTTAACAGAGTTAAGTTTTATACACCCTTGTGCAAATTAATTGAAACAAAACGAATAATTCCGTTATTATTTATTTTTTCGTATTTTTCCCATGAAACATGACCCAGTGTACATGTTAGTACTTCGTTTGTCTATTCCACGAAGCCGTTCCTTGCAGATTAAGTACAGATTCTCGATTGGATTTAAATCGGGAGTGTTTCCGGGCCAATCTAGAGTACTTTGATTTACTCACTAGTAAGGCTTGCCAGTGTGTTCGTGCAGTATTACAATTTTCGTACGCTTCCTTCCATCGCAGACAATGGCCGTAGGACAACTAATCGATAGTCGAGATAATAGTGTCTGGGCCCCAGGAAAGTTTTATGCAATCACGGAAGACGCAATATTTTTCAAGGCCAAACAAATTTCATCATACACCCTGAAAATAGATTCATATTACTGCACACAACTGCAAATGGCATAATCTGAGGAAAAAATAGAAATCCATTATACTTTGTCACTTCAGTGGGTCTAAAACTGACCGTATGGTGAAAGAAAGTAAACTAAAGAGATTGTTTCAATTTAAACAAGGGTGTGGGTATTAACGAGAGCTATCCTTCTTCGAATATTATATTCTGGCGCTACATAATCACAAAAAAGAAATGTACCAAATAATAAAACCACAGGACTTTCAGCGGCAGCAATAACTAAAAATAGATAGCACAATTAACTCGAAGAGAAAATAATAATTAAAATTGTGACGTTCCACATTACTTCATACAAAAGGTTAGGAAGGAAACTCCCGTCAATACTGGAAAGAGCAATAATCAAGATGTTGACATTCCACACTACTTCAAATAAAAGGTTAGGAAGGAAACTTCCATCAGTACTGGAAAGAGCGATAACAGCTACTGGACTTGAGGAACCTATTTTCCTGAAAAATTGTTTTAAGAGAAAAATTTTATATATTTCAACTGACAGCGACACTGGCTGTTCGGCCATCGAATGTTTGTTAATATTACCCTTAACATTAAAATAGTGAATATTGAATAGGGAAGAAGGATAGGACATTTCCTTTACCTTTGCTTGCATCTTCAATGAAAGTAAGCACAAAATATCTGTAAAGTTCATTCTTTCGTTTCGAATTTTTGAAGAACTGGAATAAAAGAAGGGGAAAAAATTAACAGTAAAAGAAATAAAGTTAGTTTTATAAATGAAAAGGAACAGAGAGAAGGCTACATTCTATTTTACACCTAAGAACATAAATTTAATTTCATGTCCGCGCATGCGTAAACAAGTACGCATCCACAGAGAGACGCTTGAATGAACCATATTATGTCTGACAAATTTCCAAGCCTCCAGCTAGAAGAAAAAAAAAAAAAAAAAAAAACATTTAAAAAATAAACTCAAAACAGAAACGCGTATGTCCGACCAGTTGTTGACCTGTCTTCAATTGACCCAAGAATTTGACATGTTCAACTCTCGGCGCCGCTCTAAGTGCTTTCTTCTCAGTAATCGACATTTTGCTGTTTTTTTTTTTCGTTTTCCGCTTGCGTATTTATTTTGTAAATTTTTCACCGTTGTGATTCTTTCACCTAATTGTTCTGCGGGGCATTTCTGGGTTTTTTTGTTTTTGTTGTTTTTTTTTGTTTTGTTTTTTTCAGATGAATTTCTTTCTATCACTTTTGTTTTATTGTTTTTGTTTTTTTTTTAGGGGAGGGGTCTTTCGTAATGTAACTTTTTTTCCCTCATGTTTAAGTATACATATATCATCGTCGGCATCATCTAGCCCTTAATGTTTTTCGTTTTGTTTGTTGTTGTTGTTTGCATTCTTTAGATTTTTCTTTCATCGGGCCAAATGTTCCAAATCTTATCTTCTCAACTTAATACCTCTCCCAACACCGACGTTGGCCCTGACGCCGATCAAACTTGTCTACCGACTCGCTAGGGAAGAGCGTTCAAGCCTTTTGAGAGATGGACCCAAGCTTAACGTTGACCCAATGATTACCAAAGGTCATATCGTAGTTCCTCTACCCTGGTTTGTAAGTTCAATATTCAGTTATTATTCCAGTTAATTGGCCTCGTGCCAGACTTGGTTACACCTCGAAAGTAAATATTTTTCTTTTTGTGTTTTCTTTATTTTCCTTCTATGCAAGTTTGTACTTATTTTTCTTTAACATTTCACCAAAAACAAAGCAAAAAAGTCACTAAGACGCAAGGGGGTTACTGAGTATGAAAGAATATAATAAAAAGAAAAGCCTTTTTACAAACCAATAGAAGAGCAAATATTGTTAAGAGAAAAGTTGAAGGTTGACATAGCATTTAAATTTTTGGAGATCAATATTGACTATAAAGACCTGATAGAGTTCCACAAACGAGAAAGGCGAGCGAAGACACTTATACCATATAACCTACGGTTTCATTAAGACATTTCAACTATAAAAGGTGGGACCTTGCCGCCAATCTAGTACTGCGCTTAAATTCACAAATTCTTAAAAATTTCATTAGAAGATGGTATATATATATATATATATATATATATATATATATATATATATATATATATATATAATTTTTCTTCTTCTAATGCTTCTAATTATGATTACGATGATGATAAAAATCATGATGATGTCTAAATGAATATCAACATAGATTCTATTTCCGTAAATTTTATTACTGGTTAAAGGTTTACCCATAAAATCTTCCCCTACCTTCCTCTACTCCTATATATAAGCTTCTTTTTTCTCCCCACACCCCATAGTTCTCCTTCTTCAATAGTGTAAGCTCCCAAAAGTTTTTTCAAGGCCAAGTTAAAATCGCTACTCCGAAGAAGCACTATATATATATATATATATATATATATATATATATATATATATATATATATATTTAAAAGAAAAACAGACCACTTTAAGGTACCATTATAATAATTTATTTCACCAGAGCCCTTTTAAAGGACGCCGGATCATCAGATAGCACTTCCCCAAAAATTACATATATATATATATATATATATATATATATATATATATAATTGTGCAGTATATAGTGATTTTCTAAGCTCAACTTAGATGTGGCACAAGGCCGAAAGTATGGGGCACCCAGTGAGAATCCAGCTCACTACTCAGTCGTAATTGATCTAGCAAGACAAGCTTTCTAACCATTTTACACTACTTCGAGGTAACCAACTTGTGCAGTATATATATATATATATATATATATATATATATATATATATATATATATATATATATCATAAAGAATTATACAAAGAATTACATAGGAATGTTAATGTAATTAATGGTGAAATCACTTCGCTAACAAGACATAATGAGGCATTAACTTACTATCAATTCCTTGAATAACTCGATACTTATATTTGAATTTTTAACAGATGCAATTAATTACCCTGGGCCGAGTACTTTCGACAATTTCAAATAGTCATTTGCAGGGCGTAAGATTTCCATTTATAGGTAAGCACCAAGACAAAATAAATGCAGTGAAGACCGAAATATGTTTTTAAAGAAATTCTATTTATTGACAGTTATAATATTTTGGAACGTGCGATGTCGCATCACTAGAGTACTTGTTAAAATGTTTCAAGTGAAAATTTTGTTTGAATTTTAGTAATATATATACCTATTTTATTTTTGTTTCTCTCTCTATCCCTTTCTCTCACTTTCTCTTTCTTTCACTCTATCTCTTTTTCACTCTCTTCCTTTCTCCCTCTCTCTCAATTTCTCACCCCCTTTCTCTCATTTTATCTTTCTCCCACTCTATCTCTATTTCTCTCTATCCCTTTCTCTCTTTCTCTCACTTTATTTTTCTTTCTATCACTTTTCACTCTCTTCCTTTCTCCCTCAATTTCTCACCCCTTTCTCTCATTTTATCTTTCTCCCACTCTATCTCTATTTCTCTCTATCCCTTTCTCTCACTTTCTCTTTCTCTCACTTTCTCTTTCTCTCACTCTATCTCTTTTTCACTCTCTTCTTTTCTCCATCTCTCCCAATTTCTCACCCCCATTTCTCTCATTTTATCCTTCTCCCACTCTATCTCTATTTCTCTCTATCCCTTTCTCTCTTTCTCTCACTTTATCTTTCTCTCACTCTATCTCTTTTTCACTCTCTTCCTTTCTCCCTCTCTCTCAATTTCTCACCCCCATTTCTCTCATTTTATCCTTCTCCCACTCTATCTCTATTTCTCTCTATCCCTTTCTCTCTTTCTCTCACTTTATCTTTCTCTCACTCTATCTCTTTTTCACTCTCTTCCTTTCTCCCTCTCTCTCAATTTCTAACCCCCTTTCTCTCATTTTATCTTTCTCCCACTCTATCTCTTTTTCCTTTCTTTTTTTCTTTTTATTTTTCTCTCACATGAAATCTTCTTTTCATTCGGTTTTCATCTCATATGATGGCCATTATTTTTCCTCACATTTCCTTTGCTCTCTTCTTCTTTCTCGTCGTCCTTTTGTTTTTCTTTTCTCTCTTCATTTTCTTCTTTATTCTCCGATTGCTTCATCAAGTTCTCTTTCATTTTATCTTTTTCTTCTTCTAGTCATCATCCTTTTTATTCACATCTGTATCTTCTTTATTTTGTTCTTTTTCGTCTTCCTTTTTTTTAAGCATTCAACCCCAAGCAAGGTGGGAAACCACTAGCACGCATGTAGTTCCAGATTTGGAGCGAGAGCAAATAGGAGTGATATAGGAAAGGATGAAAAGAAGGTTAGGGGATAGATCAGGACATCTGAAGACATCGATTGACATTACATTTGAATAGTTGAAGATTATATAGTTTTCAGGGAAACAGGAAAATGGAAGGGAGTTCCACAGACGATAAATGCGAGACATAAAGTTATTGAAGTAGAAGAGACGGCTATATTTAACAGTTTCGACAGTGAAAGGGTGAGAGTGAGATGCCAGTCTAGGTGAGCGCTTAAATTCATGAAGTCTGAGAACCAGCGAAAGCAGCTCATCGGAGCAGTTATTAGGTTGGTGCAAAAATAATGAAGTAATAATGTCGTTTTCTGACGTTAACGTCAAAAAACGACATTATTACGTCATTATTTTTGCACCAACCTAATACCATGAAAGTATTTGAAAAAATACAGAGGTAAGCAACGGCACGTCTGTGAGAGGGCGACTGTAGACGAGATGCCAGATCAGGGCCAATTACATTGCACATCTGTCTTTGGATTTTATCAAGGACCTTGAGACAAACAGAAGGGGCTCCAGGCCGTATATGGCAGCAATACTCCATGCAACGGCGAATGGTTGATTTGTAGATTTGAAGGATTGACTCCTCTTCTACACCCCTTTTTTTTATTCATCTTTTGCTTCTTTACGTTTTCCTCTTTCATTTCTTGCTTTTCTTTCTCTTCCTCTTCATCAGCCATTCTTATTCTCTTCTCTTCATCTTTTTCTTCTCCACCTCCTCCCTCCTTCTCTGTCTCTTACTTTTAATTCTTCCTTTGCTTCTTTACATTCTCCCTGTATATCGTGGTTTCCTGCTCACTTTCCCTCCCAACCTTCACTTCTTCTTCTTCTTCTTCTTCTTCTTCTTCTTCTTCTTGTCTTTTTTTTTCTTCCTCCTTTGCTTCTTCATGTTCCCTCTTACCTCCACCTTTGTTATTCCTTTTCCTCCTTATGTTCATCATTCTCTTTATTCTCTTCTTTACTCATTCCTTCTTCTTCTTCTTCTTCTTCTTCTTCTTCTTCTTCTTCTTCTTCTTCTTCTTCTTCTCCCCCATTTCCTTTCCTCATTTTCTTTTTCTTTGCATTCTCCTCATCTTTCATGTTATTCTTTTCTTTCCTTTTCTACGCTTCTTCTTTCTCATTCTTTTTCTTCTTCTCTTTCTACCTTTTGCTCCTCATCTTCTCAACTTCTCCTCCTCATTATTTCCACTCTCTCCTTTTCTTTCCTCGTTCGTCGCTCATTCTCCTTTTACTCTCAATCTAAACACATTCAGCCTTTTCCTAATTTCGCTCGTTCTTTTTTTGCTATCATTTTTCTCCTCCTCCTCCTCCTCCTCATTCTTTCTATCTCTTTTCATTTTTTTTCTCTACTTCGCTTCCCCTCTTTTTAGTTTTCTTCTCCCTCTCCTTCTGCTTCTCCCCCTCCTTTGTTCTTTCATCTTTTCATTTCACTATTCTCCTTCTAGTTCTGTTAACTCTCACTCCCATTCTTCTCTTCCTCCTACTCCGGCATCACTTCTCACCATTTTCCCCTTCCACCTCCTCCTTCTCAGTTATCATTTCTTATGTGGCGGCCATTGTCTATAATTTTCCACTTCATCCATCTTTAAAATGCTCTTTCTTTTTTTTTCTTTCCTTTTTCTTCTCTTTCTCTTTCTCTTTCACTTTCTTTTATTATCCCCTCTTCTTTCTTCACAGACAAATACTCCCGTTCTTCCCAGTTTTTCGCCATTTTTTTTTCTCGTGAATCTTTTAGCCAAAATCTACTTAACAAATCACCAATGTCTTTTTCGTTTAATTCTGCTACGAAAGAAAGCACCAATTTTTGTCTTTTTAACGAATGCTTTTTCTGGATTTCAATGATGTGAGTGGGAAACTAATTCTGATGGAGCCTTGGAATGTGGCTAAAGGTAAAAAAAAATGGTAACTGGTTCTAAATATGTGCACTAAGTTCCTTTCTCAAAGCCCGGATCTTGCACCAGATGACATCCGTGTATTCAATGGTTCAATCACTGTCCAGAGAAAAGAACATCAAATTTAGAAAGTATCTGAAAAGACAAAACTTTAATTTCGGATTGGGATTTATTAATTCCAAAACTATGGAGTCTAATTCCAGAAAATAGGGAACGAAGTAACGTGCACAACTGGATTATCAGAAACATACTGGACAAATTGATTTTACAAGTACTGAGTGTAGAAGGCACGATAGAGTAATGGCTATCGGCTCGGATTGAGCAATCGGAGAGCCAAATTCGAATTCCTGGCGAGATCGTTACATTCACATTAGGAAAGGTATAAATCGATCTCTTCTTTCCCACCGCAACTATGCGTAAATAGCAGGGTAAAGTAGGCACTATAGCCTTCAGTGGCAACTAGTCTCTGAGAATGTCAAAACCTCCAAGTATGAGTTAAATAGTTGCAACAACCCGCTATTAGCCAAGTGTTGTGAGTACTTCTACACCTCTGAAGACATGGTCGGCTTCCTCCAACAGGTGGGAGAAGGCCTGGTTTTGGTTATGTCATACAAATATGTAATACAGAAGATGACGATTGGCATTGCATTTAATGTTCTGATGATTAATGTTGACTAAAACGCAGGAAGCCGGAAGAGAGTGCCACAAGCGAGAAATGCGAGAGAAGAAACTGTTAGCATAGAACTTACGGTCGAACCATTTCAACTGTAAAATAGTAAAGAAAATAATGAGCATTCATTGCAAAAAAATATAACGTGGAATTGTCAGCAGGCGCACGAGATACGAAATACGAATTTGAGGCCTCAAAATCAAAATTTTAATCATCTCGGTAGTGTTTTAACAACGGCCTCTTGCTTTCCAGGCAACATTGATCATCAATATTTAAATGCAATGTCAGTCGTTATCGCTTGTCTCCTTAATTCCTCTTCTTTTATTGTTCTCTCCCTTTTATAATGTTTTTCTTTTTGATATTCTTTCTCACTCAGTGACCCTTTGCGTCTTAGTAGATTTATTGCCTTGCTTGGTCTAAAATGATTAAATGCAACTTCAATCGTCATCTTCTGTTTCCTTAATTCCTCTTGTTTTATTTTTCTCTCCCTTTAATAAAGTTTTTCTTTCTTTTTTTTTTCTTTTTTTTCTTCATATTCTTTACCCCTCAGTGACCTCTTGAATCTTAGTGGCTTCATTGCTTGCCTTGTCAGAAATGATTAAAAAGTAAATATTTTTGTTTTCATTTCCTTTAAACTTTCGCGGTAATCATATTTTCATTCCCAATTCCTTCGCATTCCATTAGTAAGGAGGAAGTTTCAATCAAATAGATTTTTTCCCCTGCTTTGTAGAAGAACTCCCATGCGGATGCTTTCCCGATCACTACAATCTTAACCTCTTCAAGTCCAGGATCAACCGTTATCTATCCTGTATGTCATCATAATCTCTACTTCTTGCCCTAACTCTTATAACCATAAAACACTGTCATTTAATAAGTCTCTACCTTGAGTGACTCTTGGTTTTTTTTATTAGTGTAAAAATAACATAAACAATCTGTTAAACCCTCCTCCAAGTGGGGGAGTAAGACGTGCGTATTATGAGGATATGTAGGATGGATAACTGCTAATTCTAAACCAGTAAAGGTTAACACATTAACTGACAATGATGACTTGTGATTGGCAGATTTTATTATGACACCGATTACGAGTTATCTCGTCCCAACTACGAGATATCCGGTGTTTGGCATTATTTGATACATTTTCATCTGTGGTTGCCAACGACGAGTTTATTCGCAGTGAAAACATTAAGAGACTTCAGATGAAGCTATAAATCAACAGATAAAAATTTTATATTGCCTGAGATGGCTGTTATAAATTTGACATTTGAAACCAGATTTCGTAATTGACCTCTGGCAATCAAAGCGTTACGCGATCAGAAAAAGCATCAACTCGAGAGTAATTGTTCTTGGGATGAAATCTTCTGAAAGGAACTTCCACTTTAGTAATATCATTGGAAGGAATTGAGTAAGTGTTGACATTATGTGGTATGGCGAGTTCTAGCTGTGAAAGATTGAACAGGTAGAACTAATTAATGTAGCTCAACTGAACATATACCATGGAAATAGCGATAAATTAGAAAGATGCTACTAACGTTTTGTCTGAGGGAAAACGGTAGGAAATATTGGGAAAGCTTGACCTACATGGAAAAGATATTCAAATAATACGCAATCGGTACTGGAAAGAAATAAATTGTATGCAGTCAGATAATTAGCTAAGTTAGTACAAACAATACATTTTCTTGACAGCATCAGTTAAACTCTACATCGAGAAGACTTTTAGAGGATTAGAATACCTGGCATACGTAAAGCGAAAAACAGACATTATTGGTGGTGGTACAGCATCTCCGCGGCCTTGTGGATGATGGATTACTTCCCACTTTACAACCCCTTTCGTTGTTCCTATGGAAAATATGCTGACGAGCGACATTCATTAGTCCTACATAGCTATGATCCACCATGCAATATAAACAAAATGAGATTATTCCCAATTCCTTCGCATTCCATTAGTAAGGAGGAAGTTCTACTCAAATAGCCTTTTTCCCAAGAGCCCCAGCTGTGTAGAATGGACTCTCATGTAGATGCTTTCCCGATCACTACAATCTTAAGCTCTTCAAGTCCAGGATCGACCGTTTTCTATCCTGTATGTCATCATAATCTGTACTTCTTGCCGTAACTCTTATGACCATAAAACACTGTCATTTAATAAGTCTCTACCTTGAGTGACTCTTGGGTTTTTTATTAGGGATAAAAATAAAACCCTTCGATGAATGAAGTTGGTTGGCTAATTTTATTTAGCACCATTAGAATATACTATTTTTTTCCCATTCTCTTTCGCTTTCAACTCTTTCTGGTGTCTCTCTCGTTTCTTCTTCTCCAACCCACCTCTTCCTTTTACTTTCTCCTCCTCCAAGTCTCCTCTCCCTTCCACTTTCTTTTTCCCCAACGCGACACATCATTTCCTTTTTTTTACTCTTCCTTCAATCATCCTCTTATCTCTCTACTTCTTCAATCCTCCTCTTTTTTCTTTCTACCGTCGATAATCTTTTTCTCTCTATTTTCTCTTGCTTCAATTCTCCGTTTCCCTCTTTATTCTACTCCTTCAACTCTCCCCTTCATTTTCTCCCCCTCTAAATCCTCTTTTTTCCCTTCACTTTTTTCACCCCAACCCAGCACACCTCTTCACTTTACTTTCTTCTTCTTCTTCAAATCCACACTTTTTTTACATTCTCTTCTTTCACTTCTCCTTTTCCCTTTATTTTCTCCTCCTTCAAATTTCCTCTCTCCTCTATTTTCTCCTCCTTCAATTCTCCTCTCTCCTCTATTTTCTTCTCCGTCAATTCTCCTCTTCCTTTACTTTCTCCCCCTTTAATTCTCCCCTTCCTTTACTTTTTCCTCCTTCAATTTTCCACTAACCTTTACTTTCTTCTCCGTCAATTCTCTTCTTCGTTCACTTTCTCATTCTTTAATTCTCCTCTTCCCTTTACTTTCTCCTTCTTCAATTCTCCTCTTCCCTTTACTTTCTCCTCCTTCAATTCTCCTCTTCCCTTTACTTTCTCCACCGTCAACTCCCCCCTTCCCTTTACTTTCTCCACCTTCAGTTCCCCCCCTTCCCTTTACTTTCTCCACCGTCAACTCTCCTCTTCCCTTTACTTTCTCCTCCTTCAGTTCCCCCCTTCCCTTTACTTTCTCCACCGTCAACTCTCCTCTTCCCTTTACTTTCTCCTCCTTCAGTTCCCCCCTTCCCTTTACTTTCTCCTCCTTCAATTCTCCTCTTCCCACTATTTTCATCTCTTCTTCCTCCTTGAATGTAAAAGTTAAACTGGCTTGGATTGGTGAAGTTTGTGAATCACTTCTAGTTTCCCGTTCAATCACAGAGGGTCTTATATGCAGAACAGATTTTATTTTAAGCTGAAGTCTGTCGATGATTCAAATCTTGGATTTTGCCAATATTTGCCTGTCGACTTCAAGAGAATTTCTCAAGTAAATGTTTACGGAATAAAAGTATCGTGTTACCAGATAGATACAGCCAAACTGTTTGATTTCTGATAAAAAAATTCTTTTCCCTGCTATCGTCTCGTCGTCACACAGCGTCAGAGTAATTAAATTAAGTCAAACAGAAAATCCGTTCAATCCTTTGAGAACCGATTCGTGTGATGAAAAGACAAGACCAAAATCTAGGAGTTCAAATGTCAAGGAAAGTTATCTAAAGTAGCCATAAGCGGAATATTTTCTTTGTGGCCGAACAAGCGAAACGAACGCTTCGAGAAAGATAAGTTGACTATCAGTGCTTAAATTCCACGTATCTAAGGGTTTGTCCTTTACGATGAAAAATTTACACTACAGCTTATAAATTTACGAACAATCTCAAAATTCACACAATATCCTATAACTTACATATAAAATGAATTCAAATACCAAAATTTAGAACAAAGTTTTTTCAACAATTCGATGAGAAGGGTTATTTTGTCGGTATATTTACAACTTTTATACTTTGCCGGTATAAAACTACAGCTAAATTTTGGGGCCATACTTACATTACACTGGGAACACAATTTTCGTTGAGTTTGTTTTGACAATCGATTTTGAATAACTTTTGGCTTCTGAATCAAAAAATAACCCCAGTTTTTCTGTATCACGTCAGGTTTGCATGCTTCACGATCCATTCGCTTTGTATTTTCTTTTCTTTTTATGTGCAGTGTCCCTTTAGGACGTAGGCGATCATGGCTCTCCACTTCCCCCTATCCTTTGCAGTTCTCAACAAGTTTCATCCCTCTACCGCCTTCAACAGACCACGTTCGTCGGTCTGTCATAGACTTGATTAAGCCCACCAGGTATATCATGCGTTGTTTCCCTTGTCTCTAAAAGGTTAATGACCAGAGATGAATCAAATCAGGAAACTGTAGTATTAAAAAGTGCTTAATACACGTGTGACAAAATAAAATAATAATAATAATAAAAGTAAAAATAACATGTAGAGCTTTTAACTTTAAAACTCAGTAGATCAGTTGCATCCGCTACCTTGGTCTCCTCAGTTAAATTTTATCAAATGACCTCTTAACGTTTTATTTTTATTTTTTTTAATTAAGAACGCTACATTATTGTTTTCAAAACTAAATAAACAAACGCACGACGTTGGGTGTAATAGAAAGGAAGGAGAAGGATGTAAAGAAGGAAGACGAAGAAAAGAAGGAAGTGTAATAGAACGGAAGGAGAAGGATGTAAAGAAGGAAGAAGAAGGAAAAGAAGGATGTGCAATAGAAAGGAAGGAGAAGGATGTAAAGAAGGAAGAAGAAGAAAAAGAAGGAAGTGTAATAGAACGGAAGGAGAAGGATGTAAAGAAGGAAGAAGAAGAAAAAGAAGGAAGTGTAATAGAACGGAAGGAGAAGGATGTAAAGAAGGAAGAAGAAGGAAAAGAAGGATGTGTAATAGAAAGGAAGGAGAAGGATGTAAAGAAGGAAGAAGAAGAAAAAGAAGGAGGTGTAATAGAAAGGAAGGAGAAGGATGTAAAGAAGGAAGAAGAAGAAAAAGAAGGAAGTGTAATAGAACGGAAGGAGAAGGATGTAAAGAAGGAAGAAGAAGGAAAAGAAGGATGTGTAATAGAAAGGAAGGAGAAGGATGTAAAGAAGGAAGAAGAAGAAAAAGAAGGAGGTGTAATAGAACGGAAGGAGAAGGATGTAAAGAAGGAAGAAGAAGGAAAAGAAGGATGTGTAATAGAAAGGAAGGAGAAGGATGTAAAGAAGGAAGAAGAAGAAAAAGAAGGAAGTGTAATAGAACGGAAGGAGAAGGATGTAAAGAAGGAAGACGAAGAAAAGAAGGAAGTGTAATAGAACGGAAGGAGAAGGATGTAAAGAAGGAAGAAGAAGGAAAAGAAGGATGTGCAATAGAAAGGAAGGAGAAGGATGTAAAGAAGGAAGAAGAAGAAAAAGAAGGAAGTGTAATAGAACGGAAGGAGAAGGATGTAAAGAAGGAAGAAGAAGAAAAAGAAGGAAGTGTAATAGAACGGAAGGAGAAGGATGTAAAGAAGGAAGAAGAAGGAAAAGAAGGATGTGTAATAGAAAGGAAGGAGAAGGATGTAAAGAAGGAAGAAGAAGAAAAAGAAGGAGGTGTAATAGAAAGGAAGGAGAAGGATGTAAAGAAGGAAGAAGAAGAAAAAGAAGGAAGTGTAATAGAACGGAAGGAGAAGGATGTAAAGAAGGAAGAAGAAGGAAAAGAAGGATGTGTAATAGAAAGGAAGGAGAAGGATGTAAAGAAGGAAGAAGAAGAAAAAGAAGGAGGTGTAATAGAAAGGAAGGAGAAGGATGTAAAGAAGGAAGAAGAAGAAAAAGAAGGATGTGTAATAGAAAGGAAGGAGAAGGATGTAAAGAAGGAAGAAGAAGAAAAAGAAGGAAGTGTAATAGAACGGAAGGAGAAGGATGTAAAGAAGGAAGAAGAAGGAAAAGAAGGATGTGTAATAGAAAGGAAGGAGAAGGATGTAAAGAAGGAAGAAGAAGAAAAAGAAGGAGGTGTAATAGAAAGGAAGGAGAAGGATGTAAAGAAGGAAGAAGAAGAAAAAGAAGGATGTGTAATAGAAAGGAAGGAGAAGGATGTAAAGAAGGAAGAAGAAGGAAAAGAAGGAGGTGTAATAGAAATGAAGGAGAAGAGTGTAAAGAAGGAAGAAGAAAAAGAAGGAGGTGTAATAGAAAGGAAGGAGCAGGATGCAAAGAAGGAAGAAGAAGAAAAAGAAGGAAGTGTAATAGAACGGAAGGAGAAGGATGTAAAGAAGGAAGAAGAAGGAAAAGAAGGATGTGTAATAGAAAGGAAGGAGAAGGATGTAAAGAAGGAAGAAGAAGAAAAAGAAGGAGGTGTAATAGAACGGAAGGAGAAGGATGTAAAGAAGGAAGAAGAAGGAAAAGAAGGATGTGTAATAGAAAGGAAGGAGAAGGATGTAAAGAAGGAAGAAGAAGAAAAAGAAGGAGGTGTAATAGAAAGGAAGGAGAAGGATGTAAAGAAGGAAGAAGAAGAAAAAGAAGGATGTGTAATAGAAAGGAAGGAGAAGGATGTAAAGAAGGAAGAAGAAGAAAAAGAAGGAAGTGTAATAGAACGGAAGGAGAAGGATGTAAAGAAGGAAGAAGAAGGAAAAGAAGGATGTGTAATAGAAAGGAAGGAGAAGGATGTAAAGAAGGAAGAAGAAGAAAAAGAAGGAGGTGTAATAGAAAGGAAGGAGAAGGATGTAAAGAAGGAAGAAGAAGAAAAAGAAGGATGTGTAATAGAAAGGAAGGAGAAGGATGTAAAGAAGGAAGAAGAAGGAAAAGAAGGAGGTGTAATAGAAATGAAGGAGAAGAGTGTAAAGAAGGAAGAAGAAAAAGAAGGAGGTGTAATAGAAAGGAAGGAGCAGGATGCAAAGAAGGAAGAAGAAGAAAAAGAAGGAAGTGTAATAGAACGGAAGGAGAAGGATGTAAAGAAGGAAGAAGAAGGAAAAGAAGGATGTGTAATAGAAAGGAAGGAGAAGGATGTAAAGAAGGAAGAAGAAGAAAAAGAAGGAAGTGTAATAGAACGGAAGGAGAAGGATGTAAAGAAGGAAGAAGAAGGAAAAGAAGGATGTGTAATAGAAAGGAAGGAGAAGGATGTAAAGAAGGAAGAAGAAGAAAAAGAAGGAGGTGTAATAGAAAGGAAGGAGAAGGATGTAAAGAAGGAAGAAGAAGAAAAAGAAGGATGTGTAATAGAAAGGAAGGAGAAGGATGTAAAGAAGGAAGAAGAAGAAAAAGAAGGAAGTGTAATAGAACGGAAGGAGAAGGATGTAAAGAAGGAAGAAGAAGGAAAAGAAGGATGTGTAATAGAAAGGAAGGAGAAGGATGTAAAGAAGGAAGAAGAAGAAAAAGAAGGAGGTGTAATAGAAAGGAAGGAGAAGGATGTAAAGAAGGAAGAAGAAGAAAAAGAAGGATGTGTAATAGAAAGGAAGGAGAAGGATGTAAAGAAGGAAGAAGAAGGAAAAGAAGGAGGTGTAATAGAAATGAAGGAGAAGAGTGTAAAGAAGGAAGAAGAAAAAGAAGGAGGTGTAATAGAAAGGAAGGAGCAGGATGCAAAGAAGAAAAAGAATATATATATATATATATATATATATATATATATATATATATATATATATATATATATATTATATATATATATATGTGTGTGTGTGTGTGTATCAATTATGTGGTGCAATTTAATTTATATTAGAATAAATCTTTCATACAAAAAGTAAATCAGTAAAGTTAATGATATAAAATGACGAAATCTCTTCGCTCACAAAATTTTAAAGGTGCATTAATCTACGAACCTCTCGATGAATGTTATGATCCTTTTTTTAAATTATAAACTGTATTATGTCTTAAATATGCAAGTAGTTTCGACGGTTCCTCCGGTCATCATCAGGCATTGAAACTATTTTATTTTTGGTAAAATTCAGATCGCATCTGAGAGGAAAAAATATAATGCGAATCGAAATATGTTTTTTTGAAGTGTGTTATTGATAACAGATACAAACTTATGGAGCGTACAGTCGCAACGCTAACGTTGAATATTTTAGAAAATTTAAGAAAATACATTTTTTACTGATATGGCAATTTCAGATTTTTTTTTTTTTTTTTGTAGCTCATCAGTCAACGTGTCATGAACTAAATAGTTTAACAACAATTAGAGTAACCTCCTACAACAACAAAAATTGAATGATTTGCATGAATGATTCATTGTAATATATATATATATATATATATATATATATATATATATATATATATATATATATATATATATATATACAGGTAAAATGAGAACAAATATAATTCCACTGTACGCAACATTTAATTTAGAAGAGGGTTCAATACAAAGTTGACCTTAATATTATTTATTTTAGGATAGTAAAACAAATACATATTGAACATCGCTACAAAATTACAATCATGTTTCGACACTACAAATGTTTCTCCTCGGTCGATGTTAAGCTACTGGCGAGTGAACGAGCGAATTTAATTTAAAAAGCAGAAGACTTCATCTTTTTTCGAGAAAAAAAAAAGAATAAAAATAGGCTTGTGTCTTTACCGTGATTAATCCACAGAATGTGACCTACGCTAAATTAGCAATCACTGGAAAAAAAATCTAATATAGGTCATGTCAGGAAGTTGTCCGCATATATGTCCTAGACAATTTCCTTATGGACAGGTACAAGTAGTTACATTTTAAATTTTCGTAATAAGTAAAAGCGAAAGAAGTAGTGAGGTAATTTAGCACAATACTCACCAGTTATATGCTCGTTCAGCTTTTTACATAAAATTTTGTAGTTGATAAATAAAAGGGCCTTTTAAGAAACCCTTTTGAAAAAGAAAAAACAGATAACAAATTACCGAATTACTTTTGCCAGTTATTATGCAACCGTTAAAAAGCATCAATATAAGATGTTAATACTACCAGTTAAGCAATGTGAGATGTTAGAAATGCAAACTACACACCTGTACTTACCTATAACATGTTAATAATACTAACTAAATATCAATACAGAACTATAATAAATTAATCGTACAAATAGAATAGTAAACTATATAAGGTGCACCGCAGTTCATCTACTGATTATTACAAAAAAGTATTATCAAATTCAAAGTTTAAACTTATTGTAAAGTAAAGGGTAGACCATGCCTACAATTTACGGTTAATTCACTTCTTTGATTTAATAAGAAGCTTTTCTCAGAAAATCTGATAATTTCTAATTTTTCATGTAAGCATAGAAAAGAGGGTTCATTTAAAGATCTACATGTTCTAACTTTTTTAAATTTTCTATTTTGTCTTAGGAGCTTTATTAGCTTCTTTTAAATTATTTTAAATTCCAAAAATATTTAGAAAGAGATGTACTATTTTTATAAGTACTTTGGTGAAGTATAAAATATGTTGATACCACCTAATCTTAAAAGAATTCTTAGTACTACTAATGTAAAATTTTTCAACAGCCGGATTCTCTATTATAGTACTTAGATAAATAAGAGAATTAGTTAAACATTGATTTTGTAATGAGTATTTATTAGAATTCTTGCAATTACATTGGTTAATATTATCTGAACGAGTTTGGTGTCATGCATAACATTCATATGGTAGTCTCGATCTGAAGAGGCTCTTTAAGAACGTAACTTTAGTTTTTAGCTTAAAGTTTTCGTTTTGTAGCACTTTGAGTTGTTATACAAAACTATCCCCAACTTAGCCTATTCTCCGTTTAATTACCTTATATCCTATAAAAAAAAATATGATAAACATATTAAGCCTATGCTTAATACCGTATTTTTATAAAGCTATAATACAGGACTATAAAAATGTTTGTTTTGAAATTGCGTGTGGGATGTTTTGCCAGTTTTTAAAGAATTAAGTAAAAATGATTTGCCTACAATAGCTTTTGTTACCCAGCAGCAGATTATAATATCCTATGTAAGAAATGGTCAAGATTTCAAATGAAACTTTGCAAATTATGACAAAATTCTTGGCATTTTAAATATCTTAAATTTCGACAACCATGAATATTAAACAAAGCACCAGATATAATGTATTTGCTTCAGAATTAAATTATATCAATGACTAACACTAGCAACCACTGTCTCAGGAACATTCTCAATATAAGATAGCCAGAAGTCGTCTCCAGTGACCAACTGTGGGACAGGGCCAGGCAAGCCCCGATCGAGATTGACATCAAGAAACGGAAATGGGGATTGATCGGCCACACTCTCCGCAAGGTTGCTTCTAGTGTCACCAGGCAGGCCCTTGACTGAAATCTAAAAGGGAAGCGAAAAGTGGGTCGACCAAAACAGACTTGGCGTAGAAGCGTTGATGCAGAGGTGTAGGCAGCTGGCACGACATGGCCCGAACTGATGAGTATCGCCTGGCACCGTGTCCGTTGGAGAGGTGTCCCTAAAGAATCAAGAAGTATAATAATAAATAATAATAAAAACAAACTAAGTGATTATATTCAAGGGCTTTATAATGTTTCCATTCTTAATTTCGATAAAGACATTTACACTGCCATTATCAGCATGTACTTTAATTATATAAAACCAGAATGGGTAATTAAACTGTAGACATTAAAAATAAATGATCAAGTTTTGTACAACAAGCCATTAAATTGGAATTAGTTTTTTTGAACTCAGCCTCCCCAAGTTAGTGAAAATAAATTATATGCTGGTTTTATACGAGAGCATGTTTAGGCCAGTCTAATTAAGATCCAATTTTTTTTCAGAAACCTATAATTAATATCGATTTTTTTTATTTTAATTTTTATAATTAATACCGGTTTACGATGGGTATTAACGGATTAAGAGAAAGAAAAATAGGCGTGTTTGAATCGCTAAGTAACATCTAATCTATTAGAAAATATCCTCACGTCTTTCAGAAAGTAAGTAAAGTATTATGGGATGGAAAAATGTCATCAGAATCAAAGAAAAGAGTGCTGAAATGCCATGCTATATCTAATCTGCTATAAGGCAGTAAATATTAGATAATATCCTCACGTCTTTCAGAAAGTAAGTAAAGTATTATGGGATGGAAAAATGTCATCAGAATCAAAGAAAAGAGTGCTGAAATGCCATGCTATATCTAATCTCCTATAAGGCAGTGAATATTAGACAATATCCTCACGTCTTTCAGAAAGTAAGTAAAGTATTATGGGATGGAAAAATGTCATCAGAATCAAAGAAAAGAGTGCTGAAATGCCATGCTATATCTAATCTGCTATAAGGCAGTGAATATTAGACAATATCCTCACGTCTTTCAGAAAGTAAGTAAAGTATAATGGGATGGAAAAATGTCATCAGAATCAAAGAAAAGAGTGCTGAAATGCCATGCTATATCTAATCTGCTATAAGGCAGTGAATATTAGACAATATCCTCACGTCTTTCAGAAAGTTAATAAAGTATTATGGGATGGAAAAATGTCATCAGAATCAAAGAAAAGAGTGCTGAAATGCCATGCTATATCTAATCTGCTATAAGGCAGTGAATATTAGACAATATCCTCACGTCTTTCAGAAAGTAAGTAAAGTATTATGGGATGGAATAATGTCATCAGAATCAAAGAAAAGAGTGCTGAAATGCCATGCTATATCTAATCTGCTATAAGGCAGTGAATATTAGACAATATCCTCACGTCTTTCAGAAAGTAAGTAAAGTATTATGGGATGGAAAAATGTCATCAGAATCAAAGAAAAGAGTGCTGAAATGCCATGCTATATCTAATCTGCTATAAGGCAGTGAATATTAGACAATATCCTCACGTCTTTCAGAAAGTAAGTAAAGTATTATGGGATGGAATAATGTCATCAGAATCAAAGAAAAGAGTGCTGAAATGCCATGCTATATCTAATCTGCTATAAGGCAGTGAATATTAGACAATATCCTCACGTCTTTCAGAAAGTAAGTAAAGTATTATGGGATGGAAAAATGTCATCAGAATCAAAGAAAAGAGTGCTGAAATGCCATGCTATATCTAATCTGCTATAAGGCAGTGAATATTAGACAATATCCTCACGTCTTTCAGAAAGTAAGTAAAGTATTATGGGATGGAAAAAT
Organism: Acanthosepion lycidas; assembly: GCA_963932145.1. Classification (NCBI taxonomy): domain Eukaryota; kingdom Metazoa; phylum Mollusca; class Cephalopoda; order Sepiida; family Sepiidae; genus Acanthosepion; species Acanthosepion lycidas. Next base: position 3,442,533 of record OZ010603.1, read on the forward strand.
GTCATCAGAATCAAAGAAAAGAGTGCTGAAATGCCATGCTATATCTAATCTCCTATAAGGCAGTGAATATTAGACAATATCCTCACGTCTTTCAGAAAGTAAGTAAAGTATTATGGGATGGAAAAATATCATCAGAATCAAAGAAAAGAGTGCTGAAATGCCATGCTATATCTAATCTCCTATAAGGCAGTGAATATTAGACAATATCCTCACGTCTTTCAGAAAGTAAGTAAAGTATTATGGGATGGAAAAATGTCATCAGAATCAAAGAAAAGAATGCTGAAATGCCATGCTATATCTAATCTGCTATAAGGCAGTGAATATTAGACAATATCCTCACGTCTTTCAGAAAGTTAATAAAGTATTATGGGATTGAAAAATATCATCACAATCAAAGAAAAGAGTGCTGAAATGCCATGCTATATCTAATCTCCTATAAGGCAGTGAATATTAGACAATATCCTCACGTCTTTCAGAAAGTTAATAAAGTATTATGGGATGGAAAAATGTCATCAGAATCAAAGAAAAGAGTGCTGAAATGCCATGCTATATCTAATCTGCTATAAGGCAGTGAATATTAGACAATATCCTCACGTCTTTCAGAAAGTAAGTAAAGTATTATGGGATGGAAAAATGTCATCAGAATCAAAAAAAAGATTGCTGAAATCCATGCTATATCTAAACTGCTATACGGCAGTGAATATTAGACAATATCCTCACGTCTTTCAGAAAGTAAGTAAAGTATAATGGGATGGAAAAATATCATCAGAATCAAAGAAAAGAGTGCTGAAATGTCATGCTATATCTAATCTCCTATAAGGCAGTGAATATTAGATAATATCCTCACGTCTTTCAGAAAGTAAGTAAAGTATTATGGGATGGAAAAATATCATCAGAATCAAAGAAAAGAGTGCTGAAATGCCATGCTGTATCTAATCTCCTATAAGGCAGTGAATATTAGACAATATCCTCACGTCTTTCAGAAAGTAAGTAAAGTATTATGGGATGGAAAAATGTCATCAGAATCAAAGAAAAGAGTGCTGAAATGCCATGCTATATCTAATCTGCTATAAGGCAGTGAATATTAGACAATATCCTCACGTCTTTCAGAAAGTTAATAAACTATTATGGGATGGAAAAATGTCATCAGAATCAAAGAAAAGAGTGCTGAAATGCCATGCTATATCTAATCTGCTATAAGGCAGTGAATATTAGACAATATCCTCACGTCTTTCAGAAAGTAAGTAAAGTATTATGGGATGGAAAAATGTCATCAGAATCAAAAAAAAGATTGCTGAAATGCCATGCTATATCTAAACTGCTATAAGGCAGTGAATATTAGACAATATCCTCACGTCTTTCAGAAAGTAAGGAAAGTATTATGGGATGTAAAAATGTAATTAGAATCAAAGAAAAGAGTGCTGAAATGCCATGCTATATCTAATCTGCTATAAGGCAGTGAATATTAGACAATATCCTCACGTCTTTCAGAAAGTAAGTAAAGTATAATGGGATGGAAAAATGTCATCAGAATCAAATAAAAGATTGCTGAAATGTCATGCTATATCTAATCTGCTATAAGGCAGTGAATATTAGACAATATCCTCACGTCTTTCAGAAAGTAAATAAAGTATTATGGGATGGAAAAATATCATCAGAATCAAAGAAAAGATTGCTGAAATGCCATGCTATATCTAATCTCCTATAAGGCAGTGAATATTAGATAATATCCTCACGTCTTTCAGAAAGTAAGTAAAGTATTATGGGATGGAAAAATGTCATCAGAATCAAAGAAAAGAGTGCTGAAATGCCATGCTATATCTAATCTGCTATAAGGCAGTGAATATTAGACAATATCCTCACGTCTTTCAGAAAGTAAGGAAAGTATTATGGGATGGAAAAATGTCATCAGAATCAAAGAAAAGAGTGCTGAAATGCCATGCTATATCTAATCTGCTATAAGGCAGTGAATATTAGACAATATCCTCACGTCTTTCAGAAAGTAAGGAAAGTATTATGGGATGGAAAAATGTCATCAGAATCAAAGAAAAAAGTGCTGAAATGCCATGCTATATCTAATCTCCTATAAGGCAGTGAATATTAGACAGTCTTCTCGTAGATGGAGAATCGTAGCGACAGAGATGTGATTCTACCGCCGAACACTGAAAATACGCCGAAAAGGTGTAAACAACGGGAAGATTTTAAGGACGGGAACAATATAAAAGTATACTTACAATAGGAAAGAGGCATTTGATATTACTAGGACATATAATGAGGAAGGTAGTCCCTCACAGAGCATAATAATACAAGGGGAAGACAGTCAGTAACGTAATTAAAGAGTTTAGAGTTCATGCTAACGGCAGACTGGAGAAAAATAGGGATGATTAGAGCTATAAGTGATGAGACGTTATTTTTTATGTATAGCTCGTCACTCGTATTCGAGGATTCCCGCCTACTAGGGAGGCTAACCAATCCCTATTGCAGACTCTCGCTCAGGCACGTTTGTATTTGTTCAACCCCCACAGAAGCCACCTGTGGTTTACACTGCAACTATGATGAGCAGAGCCTACAGTTTCTGGGAAAGAGTATGTTATCTAACGTGATCAACAATCTGATCAACACCAGCTCACTCAAACACTCGATCACGATGTGACTTCGTGCTAGTATATCTATAGACGGTGCACAAGGGTGCCGTCTACCCAATTTCACTCACAGAGCTTAGGTCAACTCGTGGTAAGGTTTTCAGGCACTTGCCTTTCCGATACCATCAGGAAGCAGTAAGTGTCCTTCTTAATAAATCGACCATGGTGAGATTCGAATCTGGGTTTCATGGACAGAATGAGATCATTCTAACCATTCGGCCACGTGAGCATAATAAGAAGTTGTAGAGAGCCATAATCGGCCATGACATGACAGGATATTACACATAAAAGAATATAAGGATATAAGGAATGATGTCGCAGACAAAACTGATAAAGATCAGGTCTCGGTGTCCAGATATGATATCCTTTCCGACAGAATTGCGTGCGATACCGAACGCTCTGCACCTGCTTTGTTGTCACTGATACCATCTCTGCGTAAAACTAGCTTCTAAGCTCTCCCTAGGATGTGCTTTCAGCGTAATGGTTAACGGGGTGTAGCGTAATGCTTAAGGAGTTTAGAGCAATCGACGAGTTGTGTTCAAGTGTCTGTCCTCGTCTGGAGCATTTACGTCGCAAGAGTCCCCTTGAGAAAGTCATGAATTCACCTCTTCCTTTTCTCAGATATCAGTTTAATAGCAAAGTAGGTAGGGCTCTTTAGCCGTGGGTGGTTGCCAGACGAACAGAATTAGTGCGCTGAATTTAAAAATATGGAGAAAAAAAACGCTCTACTGTCTTTCCCAAAAATCGATAACAATTCACAATTTATTTAATCATTTCACCCCCAAGCAAGGCAATAAAGCCACTAAGACGCAAGGGTTTAATAAGTATGGAAGAATATGAGAGAAGAAAATGAATTAAGGAACGAGAATAATAAAAATTGGATTAGGTTTGGTTTAGTTTGGTTTGTTTTACGGCTTACTAACCTCAATTGGTTATTTAATGGCGACAAGATTTTTATTGCTGGTAATTTTTTTTTTTACCAAAAATGTATTGTTTTTAATATTTTTTTCAAAAAAGTATTGCTGGTATAAAAACCTATTTTGATACTTTCATAGTGTTTTTACCCATTTTGAGGAATTAACTATTTGCCCATAGCTGGGACGTTAACAGTTGCTACCACTACAGGTCAAGTTGGACCTGAGAACACCAGCAATTAAGAGATGGTTCCAAGTTCCTCAAAACCTCCTGATCAGAAGCCTTTCTGTCGGATGTAGTTCATCGTCTTACCCAGCACGCGGATGTAGTTTATCGTCTTACCCAGGGCGCGGGTATAGTCTATCTTCATTTGCAGGACAGTGGGATTAAGAAAACAGAAAACAAAGATTAACATTTCAATTATTTTCTTGGAGATAAAAGTTGACCAAAAAGCAAGAAGTATGGTAAATTTCTATCATGAAACTTGTCCGGACGAAACTCTTCGCTAAAGTACCTAAACTTTATAAATTTAACCGCAGTACTAGAATGGTATCGAGATCTCATCAATTTACAGTTGAATTGGCTAGATGTAACTAAAGTCTACTCTATCATTTTCTTTTCTCGCACTTCTTGATTGTGGCCCCCTTCCAGTTCAGTGCGTTCCAATTAACTTTGATCTACAAAAACATAAATACAATGTCAATCGTAATCTGTTGCCTTCCTAATTACTCTTTTATTGTTCTCACTCCCTAATAATGTTTCTGTCTTTTAATTCTTTCACGCCCAGTAACCCCTTGTGCCATAATGGGTTTTACCGGCTTGCTTAAGGAAATTCCGATTAATACACACACACACACACACACACACACACACACATATATATATATATATATATATATATATATATATATATATATATATATATATATATATATGTATATTAAAGAAAAAAAAACCTTTGTTGGAACGAAGGGACAGCATGCCAGAGCCTCAAACACAGATACAGTCTCGAATAAAACCGACAATACTGAAAAAAGAAAGAAAAAAAAGGCCTAAAAGCAACTTTACCTACTCAGTAAAGTGCTCGAAGCCTAGATTGCCTAGACCGAGCCAAAAACGCTTATCAACGTTAAATCCTATGAAAGGATGGCTCTACTCGTAACCCGAGTTTAAACGGATAGATAGATAGATAGATAGATAGATAGATAGATAGATAGATAGATTAAACAAGCGTGAGGAATACGTCTACACCTTTGACAACACAATCAATCAGGGAGCGGTTCCTCCTAGGGATTAGTAGACCCTGGATTTATTCCAATAAGCTTTCATTCCTGGTTCCTTTTTATATGGGCTGGTGGCAGGGTGGTTACAACTTTCCGACCATGAAACCAGGATTCGAACTTCACCATGAATAAAAATATCAAAAAATTAAAATTTTCAGGCACACTGCGTTGTAATATATATATATATATATATATATATATATATATATATATATATATATATATATATATATATATATATTGTAACAAGGTTATCGATATAGTACAGTCCTCGATGAACAAGGAAAAACGATGAAAAGAGCAATATAAAGATATTAAAGGTACTATTCTAACAGCTTCGCGTAAGTAAAAGTGTCATAGGCGTTAATATTGGTTATGGCAAACCAATCATTCATATATATATATATATATATATATATATATATATATAAGAAAAAAATTATGGGAAAAACGGACAGCATGCCAGGGCCTAAAACACTTTTCCAGATACAGTCTCGAATAAAAAACAATAATGAAGAAAGAAAGATAAAAAAAAATGGCCTAAAATACAATTACCTATACAGTAAAGTGCTCGAAGCCAAGATTTCCTTGACCGAGCCAAAAACGTTTACCGACGTTATATATATATAGCTCTAGTTGTAACTTGAGTTTCACGCTCACGAGACAACTTGAAAGGAAATACTGGTGGGTGACAAATCATTTGGCATATCATTGCCAAATCATTGATATATATATATATATATATATATATATATATATATATATATATATATATATATATATATATATATATATCAAATTATGAAAGCGGAGACTTTAGGAGCCCATGGTAATATTTTATTTCGCGAGAGCGATACTTGAGTTTCGTCTCATCAGACCAATAGTTTCAATCCCTGAAGTATCGGTTTCGCGAAATAAAATATTACCACGGGTTTCTAAAGTCTCTGCTTTCATAAATATATATATATATATATATATATATATATATGAACATTGAAGTCAACCTTTAGAGGCTGTTTCCTGCTAGACGCAATCGTCATCCCACGAGTCACGTGTTTACATTTATATTTACACATCCCCTATCTCTGATATCGAGCACTTTATTCCATAAATATAGCACACCTTAAGAGAATACTTCTTCATATATATATATATATATATATATATATATATATATATATATATATATATATATCAGTAGGGATATGATATTTCATCTACCGACTCCCTCTCACAAAATATCGCATCTCAACAATTACTCTACTCCATTTTCTGCCCTCTTTTAATTTTCCATCTTTTCCCAGGTTCTCCCCATTTCGACACTTATAAAAACTTGCTACTTTTCTAAATTTTGACTTTCGTCTCCATTTTTACTTTTCATTCCATCTTTCTCTTCCTTCCTTTCAAATGCCCCATTCCCCGTACGTCATCCACCCTTAATTTGTTAGGCTCCATTACAGTTTTCAACATGTCAGTTACCATGTTATTCAATGCAGCCGTAACACAATATGGTTAGGCCGATATCGCATGCAGCGTGTACGAGATACGGGTATCTAGACACGTAAACACATATTCCGGGTGCATCTGTGCCTTCCTACCTTTTCGCAATTGTTCAGGTTTAAGTTTATTGCTAAGGATATTTTAATATTAGAATTTACTTTTTACAAGGCTCAACAGCAACTCAGAGTAGAGGCTTAATGTTGAGCTGTTAATGATGGGCCATATGAATAGGAGAGGAAATTGTAGGAAGTGAAGATTATTATAATAAGGAGGACAGATATAGAATGACTTAAAGAGTTGCAATATTCGTAGAAGCAATTACGCGGGAGTCTATACCAAAAAAGCGGAAATTTGTGGAAAAAATCTCTGTGAATGAAATATTGTTTTTACATTTGGGTTAAGGGTGGATCTATTCAGTAAAAGTAGCATGGCGTGTTATAAATTTAATGGACTGAATTGGTGAAACTAAAGAATGTAGCTCATCTGAAAATTTTCCATGGAAACAACGATAGAGTAGAGAGAGGCTTAGCTGTAAAGGTCTGAACTGGTGGAACTAAGGAATGGAGCTCATCTTAACATTTTCCATGGAAATAACAATAAAGTAGAGAGAGGCTTAGCTGTAAAGGTCTGAGCTGGTGGAAGTAAGGAATGGAGCTCATCTGAACATTTTCCATGGAAATAACGATAGATTAGAGAGAGGCTTAGCTATAAAGGTCTGAACTGGTGGAAATAAAAAATGGAGCTCAACTGAACATTTTCTATGGAAATAACGATAGAGTAGAGAGAGGCTTAGCTGTAAAGGTCTGAGCTGGTGGAAGTAAGGAATGTAGCTCATCTGAGCATTTTCCATGGAAATAACGACAGCGTAAAGAGAGGCTTAGCTGTAAAGGTCTGAACTGGTGGAACTAAGGAATGGAGTTCTTCTGAACATTTTCCATGGAAATAATAAGAACACCGGATTATATATGTTACTGTTCTTTTATATATATATATATATATATATATATATATATATATATATATATATATATTTGTGTGTGTTATTGTTATACGTTATTTATATAGACGCAAATATTTAAATAAATGCTCTGTTTATAATAAACACTGTTAACAACATTTACCGACCTGAACGTCCGAGAAATTTCATAGAAAATATGCGTCCTCCGACAGGGATCGAAACTGTATCCTACACGGAACCGTCATATAGCCTGACGTCGCATACCTGTTTAGCTACGAAGGAGCGTCTGGTTAGCATGGTCGATTTTGCCGCTTTTAAACTACAAACTTCCCATAATTTCTCTCGAACGTCCATATATGCTCGAAGCTTACCTTAACGCCAAAAAATGACGCCAGGCACCATTTACATTTCCAGCATGAATGTCCGAAAAATCTCTAAGAAAATGTGTATCCTCCGACAGGTAATACTGTTTATAATAAACAGAGCATTTACTTAAATATTTGTGTCTATATAAATAACGTGTAACTATAAAATATATTAAAATAACAATAAAATATATTAAAATAATTGTCGAACTAAGACCATTTCGTAGGATATATATATATATATATATATATATATATATATATATATATATATATATATATATATATATATATATAAATTCTTGAATCATTCATACAAAAAAACAAATATAGAGGTTAAGGATTTAAATGGCGAGAATACATCGTCGCAAACACATAAATAAGATACACTAACCCCGAACCTGTATATGAATGATATGATCCCTGTTTATAAATTCCAGTTGCATACGGTATTTTTTAATTTTTTACACAAATTTTCGTCTGTTCCTACAGACATCATCAGGTATGGAAGTAGATTTTGTTCTTGTTTTACTTCTCAGCAATATATATATATATATATATATATATATATATATATATATATATATATATCCCAAGACATTATTTTTTCTTAATTTTTTTTCTCCCCCTACTCGTCAGTGTGTTCGACCATAGTAACACAAAAATTAGAAAAATGTAAATGAGTTTTCGGTAGAGCGAAATTATACTCACACAGGGCAGCAAGTGGTTGTCCGCTTTCTTCCTCATGATGGCAAGTGAATGTTCGGCTTACCTTAAGTCCAAGCATCGACCTGGTGGAGGCGGGGGGGGGAATCAACGTCCAACCCTCCGCCCTCACCAAATAGTGGGCTTGGGAGGCATGCTTTCAATACAGTTGAGAACAACAGGAGAAAGAAACGGCGAAAACAATTCCAAGTTCAGACAATATATCAAGCAAGAAGCAGCCACTACATCATGAGAATACTTTCGCATCTAGCCAAAGATATTCAATTTTCCATTTTTTCTGATTTCTATTTCGAACCGGGATTTCTAACTAAACCATCAAATAAGTTAGAATGATTGGGACAAAATGTGTTACTATGGTCGAACACACTGACTGGCCAGAGAATTCTCTCTCGAATCGCCAGACCAGTCGTACATATGTCTCCGACTATCTCTCCTCAATGCGGTAAGCTATCTCTTCTTCCTTTACCGCTCTCCATCCCCTCAAGACTGCAATACTCGATAGCATTTCTGACAGCATAGACAAGGCTCTCTCCCTCCACCCGTTTGCTCACATATTTGTGTTTGGCGACTTTAACGCCCATCACACCTTGTGGCTTAAGAATGCTACTACTGACCACGCAGGCATTCAAACGCTTAATTTTTCAGTCTCTCAATCCCTCACGCAGATAGTTAACTTCCCCACTCGTTTTGCCTTCAACCGGGAAGGTAAAGCCTCTCTTCTCGATTTGTGTTTTACCTCCATCCCCGAGTCTTGCAGCGCCTCGCAACTCTGCCCTCTTGGTAACTCTGATCATGCAGTAGTATCTGTTAGCATCTCTTTCAACTCCACCCCCTATAAAGAACCTCCTACCACTAGAACTTCGTTCTACTATCAACGAGCTGACTGGGACGCGTTCCGTGATTTCCTCCGCGATGTCCCCTGGGATGGGGTCTTTACGCTCCCCGTCCAAGAATGTGCTTCTGAGGTCTCATCCTGGGTTAAAGCTGGAATCGACACTTTCATTCCATCAAGGAAATATAGGGTTAAGACGCGCTCCTCCCCCTGGTTCTCCGCTGCCTGCTCAGCCGCCACCGCCACCGCTTTCACCTATTCCGTAGCGACATGTCTGACTGCAATAGACGTCTCTTTGCCTCCGCCCGTAACGAGTGTAAGCGTGTCCTCAACGATACTGAGTCACTATTTGCTGCTCAGATGAAGGAGCGTATTGCATCTCGCAAATTTGGCTCCAAAGATTACTGGCGTCTCTGTAAGAGCGTATTGAACAATTGCAAACCCTCTATACCTCCTTTATTCAACCAGTTCGAAGTCCTGACTTCCTCTGCCGACAAGGCTGAATGATTTGCTCGGAAACTTTCATTCAACTCGACGCTCGACACTTCCGGTGTACCCATACCCGACTTAGAACTGGGGCTCTATTGAGTGGGCTACATATAACCCCGTCTCTGGTATTGGGCGTTATCTCCAATTTAGACCCCAACAAGGCTAGTGGTGGAGACGGGATACTATCCATTGTCTTGAAGAAATGCGCGCCTGAACTAGCGCGGCGCCCTTTCTAAACTATACAACTACTGCCTCAAGGAATCTTGTTTTCCGGACTGCTGGAAGTCCTCTTCGATTGTTCCTATCTTCAAGAACTCTAGCGACTCCTCTGACCCTTCTAACTACCGTCCTATCAGTCTCCTACCCGTCTTCGGCAAAGTCTTCGAAGCCCTAATCAATACCGAGGTGGTTAACCACCTCACATCCCATAATCTGCTCTCAAACAAGCAATATGGTTTCCGCTTTGCCCGATCTACAGCTGATGTGCTTCTGGCTATCACTGAAACTGTCTACCAAGCTCTTCAAAATAACGGGGAAGCTCGTGCCGTGGCACTAGACATCTCCAAAGCATTTGATAGGGTTTGGCATGCCGGCCTTCTTCGCAAGCTCCAGGGTTATGGCATTACGGGTCGATTGTTTGACCTAATAAAATCATTCCTGTCAAACCGTGAATTGAAGGTCGTTCTCAACGGATTCTCCTCCAGTTCCTATCCCACGAACGCAGGTGTTCCTCAAGGCTCTATCCTAGGCCCCACTCTATTCCTTATCTACATAAATGACCTTCCTGACGCCATAAATTCCCAAGTTGGCATCTACGCGGATGACACCACAATTTATTCCTGCCTCAAACTAACCTGGCCGTGCGTCTCGAAAAGAACCTCCAGTCGGTTGTGAACTGGGGCAGGAATTGGCTGGTCAACTTTAATGCCTCAAAAACAAAACTGATTTCTATTAATCACCACAGAGATCCTTCCTTGCCCTCCATTAAAATGTCTGACGCTCAACTTCTCGAGAGCAACTCTCTGCGGCTGCTCGGTCTCACGTTGGCTGCTGACCTGAGATGGAATAAATACATTGAGTCAATTGCCTCGTCCACCGCAAGGAAAGTTGGCTCCCTGTGCCGCGCCAGGAAATTTTTCTCCCCGGAATCGATCCTCCAGATCTACAAATCAACAATTCGCCCTTGCATGGAGTATTGCTCCCATATATGGTCTGGTGCCCCTTCTGTTTGCCCCGGGGTTATTGATAGGCTCCAGAGGCGGATATGCAATATAATTGGTCCTGATCTGGCATCTCGTCTACAGTCACTTTCTCCCAGACGCGCCGTCGCTTCTCTCTGTCTGTTCTACAAATACTTTCATGGTAATTGCTCCGAGGAGCTGCATTCGCTGGTTCCCAGACTTCATGAGTTCAAGCGCCCTACGAGGCTGGTATCCCGCTCTCACCCCTTCAAACTCCTAAATGTAGGCGTCTCTTCTAATCTAATAGCTTCATGTCTCGCACTTCTCGCCTGTGGAACTCCCTTCTCTTTTCCTGTTTCACTGTGAGCTATAATCTCCAGCTATTCAAGTGTAATGTCAATCGACATCTCCAGTTGCCTTGATCTATCCACTACCCTTCTCCTCATACTCTCTTCTATCACTCCTATCTGATCTTACTCCAAATCTTCTGTAACCCCTTGTGTCCTAGTGGCTTCCCGCCTTGCTTGGGGTGAAATGCTTAAAAAAAAAAAGCTACAAATATTTAATTAAATGCTCTGTTTTTTAATAAACAGTATTAATAACATTTACCGGAGGACGAATATTTTCTATGACAATTTCTCGGACATTCAGGCCGGTAAATGTTAATACAGTTCATTATAAAACAGAGCATTTACTTAAATATTTGTATCTATAAAAAGAATGTATAAACATAAAAATGTCCATTTCATAATGTGTGACGTCATTTGTTTACACTTGGATACGCTTTGAGCAGATATGAATGTACGTGAGAGATTCATGGAAGATTGACGTTTAAAAGCATTAAAATCGACTTTGCTAATCGAACCCTCCTCCGTGGCTCGATCGGTTATTTCATGGCAGGCTAAATGACCGTTTCGTATAGGATACAGGTTTGAATCCTGTCGGAGGACGAATATTTTCTATGAAAATTTCTAGTACATTCAGGCCTGTAAATGTTATTATTACTGTTTATTATAAAACAGAGCATTTATTTAAATATCTGTATCTATAAAAAGAATGTATAAATATAAAAATGTTTTAAAATAATTGTCGGACTTTGTCCATTTCATTATATATATATATATATATATATATATATATATATATATATATATATGAGAAATCAATTATATCGTCTTCAAGTTTTAACTTTAAAGGAAAAAAATTACAGCCTTATGATAGAGACATGGATCTTCGAAAGTACTTGCTTAACTTTAAAAAAATATTCACTAGAAACATCTGACAACAGTTTTACAAATGAGGATCACGTCATTCAATGGATTTACAGTATTTTAATGCCTACATTATGTTTCTACTAGCGAAGTGATTTCGCCATTAATCGCATTAATATTGCTGACTGATTCTATGTATGATTATTTCTTTATATATAAAATATATATATATATATATATATATATATATACATATATATATATATATATACGTTATAAGTTCAATTTCGAGTACTTTGTGCCTTTCTTAAGAGTATCTGCCTCATAGCATTTAGGGGTATATTAATTAATGTTATTTTTATGCTAACATCTGCATTTTTGTTATTTTGATATGATGATCAATATATGTATTAATTACACTAAATTTCGATAAGTGATAAATTAATCTACAAGATAGTGTGTTGCATGTGTGACCACTGCATGAATTTAATATTATTTGCTGAATATTGATTTTGAAGATGCAATCTCCCAAATGATATGAGAATCCATGAAAACAAAAACATTGTTTGTTACCGATGGTTTGATATTTCAGGTCCCAAGATATTAGCAATGATTGGATTTAGATTGGTAAAATATTTATAGTAAATGATAAATCGAGCATTATTAGCTGAATCATTAATTGATAAGTAGAGGTGAATTACTTTTTTTTAATACAGTAGAATCCATGACAATGGAACTAAGAAGGCCTTCCGGATATGAGGATTCGATTACAAATTCCGGATATGAGGGGTTATATTTAGATTAAAATCAAAGAACTGAAATCATGTTTTTCATTTATTTTCAATGTTTTATAGTAAACAAAATAAGCTAATGGTGAGTGAAATATAACGGAATTGATTTTAATGAAAAAGAAATAAATTATGTAATGTTAATGAAAATTCATTAAATTAAGTATGCCATGTATGCAAAACAAATAATGTAACAAGGATTTTTGAATCGTTGTTGCATGATGATTCTTTCTCTTCTAATGTCATTCTCAACTTTTTCAGCATTTCGTTTTGCTTTTGTTCTTGAAATTTTTTAAACGAAAGACATTTTTTAACTCGTTACTACAATCGTCATAACTGAATGCTGGCTTTCTTTCCATAAAACTGATAACCTTTTCACTAGCTTTTTCAATTGCAGTCCAGGTTTTATCACAATCATCCTTGTTCATTGTGACAGTGTGAATGCTGGAGAATAGTTTCTTTGGAAGATCTTATATCATACAATGTTGACTTTCCTATGTTGAACTCAGCCATTAGTTACAATGAATTTGTTTTAGTTCCACGTGCCATGTTTAATGGATGTCATGTTAATTCACCTCTCCAAGTTCTCCACCGCCTTAAATTATTGAACTCACACTCTTTGGGTCCTGTCACTGGATCTAACTAACGCCATTATCCACTGTGTCATGTGTCCTTGAGGAATTTCTAGTGCATATGATGAGGAAAGAGGGCTTAGTGAATTTGACACACGCAATACATATTAAAGGCAAGAGGGAAATATGAAAGCAGCGCATAGCCTAACTAAAGAGTTTGTGTAAATGAGTGGTAGAATGGGAATTAGAGAAGTATATCTAATGCTCACAGGACAGATTGAAGGCAAAAGGGGGAGAGAGAGAAGCAACGCATAACATACTTAGTGAGCATAGCTACAAAGGATAGGAAATTGTGGAGAGCCATGATCGCTTACATCCTGGCGCGACTCGACACATGAAGAAACGACGACATGTTTGGAGACATTATTGATGATTAATTTTCATTTAATCTTAACTCAATTCTTTATAAATGTGTTCTTAAAAGAAATTATTTTTGCTCGTTTAAATTTTATAGCGCCAGTTCTGTATGAGTGAACATTCAATTTTAATTAAGAAGTCAAGATTGTATAAAAGTTTGTGTGCGTTGCATGCCTCTGTGTGTGTGTGCGCGCGTTGCATGCGTGTACGTGTGTGTGTGTGTGTGTGTGTGTGTGCGCGCGCGCACGCGCTCACGCGCTCGCTTCTTTTTCATGCATAGAAATACTAAAAATGTGACTACTTGCATTTAACAACGAAATTCTGATATTAATCCGAAATAACCCGTAGGGTTAGGGTTTCTTCGCTTTCCATATAACAACCAAAACTAAACTATTATAAACATCAAACTACAGTAGGTGCCACAAACTTTTTACACTTTGTCATATATATATATATATATATATATATATATATATATATATATATATATATATCGTGACCGAGGGTTTGAGTGTGCTGGCGTTTGTTCAGATTGTTGATCAATCTAGATAACACGCTCTCTTCCAGAAACTGTAACTAAGGTTTGCTCAGCATACTTGCAGTATAAATCACAGGTTGCCTCTGTGGGTGTTGAACAAACACAAATGTGGCTGAGCAAGAGTCTACAATAGGGATTGGCTAGCTACCGTAGGATACGGGTATCCTCGAATATGAGTGGTCAGCTGTTATTATTATTATTATTATTATTATTATTATTATTATTATTTCCTTTGATTTCTGGCGTTTACACATTTCTTTCCGGGTCCCGCCCAGAGACCTAAGGTTAGAAATGGCATCATGATACTTTCTACTAAAAAAAAAAAAATTACATAGATAAAGCCCTTTGTAAAATGTGGGTTGTACTCGTGAGAACAGTTTTTTTGTGTCTCTTTAAGGCATGGACTTCCAGGAATCCCTTCAATGAGTCTACTGAAATCTTTTCCAACCAATCCTAGGGCTCCAATTACAACAGAGATTGTTGATGTATCCATATGCCACATTTTTGAGATTTCTATTTCAATGTCCTTGTATTTTGACAGCTTTTTTAATATCTTCAAAGATACATTGCAGTCTGCAGGGATTTACAAGGGCAATTGATGAGTACACACCATGCACACAAAGACTAATCTCACGGAGAATGGACATGTCCATCGGGCCAAGAGGTAAATGCCGAAAAATCACAGGGAAAAGAAAAAAAAACACCAGAAAAAATTATTTAGAAATATTAAGGCTCGGTCTGTTAATATGGCATTGAGCTCCTTTTCACCGATGTGCCTCTGTGGCAGACTCCCTTAGGAGTTGCTTATTTCATATATATATATATATATATATATATATATATATATATATATATATATATATACATATATATATATATAGTAAATTTTAAGTACCATCACCTTGCGCTCTGTATCCGGCTACCAACTTCCGGTTGGATGTCACCTGTTGGCGCTAAAACCCCCATCTGTCACTCCCCCAAAAGACGTTATATTCTTTGTATATAGTTTTAAAAAAAGATAATTATTCCCTGAACAGGATGTCCAACCACTTTCTTTTATCCGGTCGACGTATCAAATAAGCAAGAGACAAACAACCGTCTATCCTGAATGATCCCCAGGGGATCGTTCATCTTTGTACACACCCATCCTTTACATTACTTATATCTAACTTATCTCGTACAACTTATCAAAATAAATTAAAACTAAGGTTTGATTTCGTGCTTGACCGTGTATTTAGGTACAACCGCTGCGTGTATATGCGTATATGAGACGGCATGACTGCGCTTGTCTTGTTAATCCCATTTACGTGTAACAATATCCTTGCTTACGTGTGTGCTGTTTTGCACACGTATACAGGTGTACGTCCTTAGATAGTTTGAATATACACTGATAACATATTAGCTACACTTAAGTCTATTAGTTACTTATCTTTCTATCCAAGCGTGGTTGAAACTGATATATACACTGGTACCGTAATGGTTTTCGGCGCCAGAAGTGGAAATTACAAGCCTTGTTCAAGTTTCAGTCACTTCTGTTGCCTTCAGTTCTGCACTACCCTTGAGAATGGTATGAATCGATTTATTTCCTTTTTTTTTTTTACCAAATCAACATTGGATTATTCATTTTTTAATCGGCATCACTCCAAGCAAGGCAGTAAAGCCACTAAGACACAAGGGGTTACATTGTGTGGAAGAATTAGGAAGAGAAACATTAATGTTGAGCGGGAAGAGGAAAGAGTAATCAGGAGGACAGAAGATAGCGATTGACATTACATTTAAAATTTTTCAAGGGAGGAAACCACAAAAATACAAGCGATTACAGGGTGTGGAAGAATTAGGAAGAAATACATTAATAATGAGCGCGAAGAGGAAAGAGTAATCAGGAGGACAGTAGATAGCGATTGACAATGCATTTAAATTTTTGCAGATTAAAGTTGGCTGGAAAACATGGAGAGAACTGTTGAATAGATTGTTTGTTACTGTCGAACTCTCTGCCTTGAGCAGAGAGGAACCCGGACGAGGCTTTGACAAAGGGCAAAGTTTCGTCCGGGGAGGTAAACAGGCCCAAACCTGCTTATGTGGTTTCTACGGGAATATTTTTGGCCGAGCCTACGGGCTCGGAGAACCCACAGTAAACTCTGTCTTGTCTCACATACATCCCTCGGGTGGGGGCAGGCTCTTAAATATTAACATGGAACCAGAAGGTATTTCCACGGGCGAGAAACGCGAGAGAATAAACTGTTAGCATAGAATTCACGGCTATATCTAGCCAGCTCGACTGTAAATTGATGAGATCTAGACCCCAGTCGAGTACTCTGCTTAAATTCATAAAATTTAAGTACCACAGCGAAGAGCGATAATTATTCCGCTTAGATACAGAAATGTGGCAAAAGGCCAAAATGGGAGGGGGAAAAGGACGCACTTCTTTCTTAACGTTAAACTTAGCTAGGCACAAACACTGTCCCAAACATACAACAATATTTCCTTACACCAAAACAACGCATTCTTACTTAACATTCTTATTCCTCCAACACAATACCCGTCCTGGGTATGACGATAAACTACGTCCAGCAGGAAGGCCTCTGATCAGGTTTTGAGGAGCATGGGACAACCTCTTAATTGCTGGTGTTCCCAGATCCACCCTGACACGGGATGGTAGCAACTTTTAGGGTCCCAGCTATGAGCAAATAGTTAAACTAGAAAGTGAGATAAAAAGCATTATGAAAGTGTAAAAATACGTTTTCATACCAGAAAAAACTTTGTAAAAAAAATTATTACCAGAAATAAATTTTTGAAGAAAAAAATATTACCAGCAATACATTTTTTAAAATAATATTACCAGCTATACATTTTTGAGTTAAAAATATTACCAGAAATAGATTTTTGACAAAACAAAATATTACCAGGAAAAAAAATGTTGTCGGCATTAAATAAGCCATTGAGGTTGATATACCGTAAAACATACCAAACCAAACAAACTACCAGAATAGGTCAGAATGTCCATGAGGTCCTAACTAGTCTCTATATGTACAATTCCTTTTCTGTGTCGGGATGGGAATAAAACAACAATTGAAAAAGTAGCCCCAGTGTGTATTTACAATATGAAAACAAAACTATTTACAAAAAAACAAAGAAAATAATGTTTGTAATAAAAAAAAAAAAAACCCACAATATTTAAATGCGGTAGAAACATCATTTAACTGGACGAAATCAATGATATAGACCATTCATTCATTTCAAGCATTCCCTCAAACACACACTCATTGAAGCACGAAAATCACATCCGAAACGAAAGGCGCCCCACATCCACCAGAGAACTGAAGTCTTAGGTCACCTAAACGGGGGAAGGAAGAGAAATTAAAGAAAATAGGGACAGAAATAAAAGAGTACCATAGCGAAGAGCACATCCGAGCAATTATCACGAAAGTATTTATAGAAAAGACAAAGACAATACAACCCATAAATAATTATATTGGTTATACCACTACATACCTATCGAGACGACTCACGTTATACAGCCATCGCACAATTAGAACTCATTTAAAAACACAAGCAAACTCCATCCGTACCATTCTAGTACAAAATACAAAAAAATTTTTTTTAATTCCTAGGACATCTCTGCCGCGTGTATGTTCAGTCGTACCAAATTTAGTCAAATGTATTCCTGAAAAACGAAACAAGTCACAAGTAAACTTTTCCACTTCGTCATATATATATATATATATATATATATATATATATATATATATATATATATAAAGGTGTGAGCATGTGTGTGTGCGCACACGCGTGTGTGACAGTTTAAAATTTCAATGGTTATAGTTGAAAGGAATGTGACCCTATTGTGACACTGGTAGTATAAAATCTGATACAAGTGAAAGGTAAAATGTAGTTATTATAAATCGCAAAGCTAATGATATCAACAATCTGGAGTGTCGTTTTGTAAACATGCAAAATAGGCAGAACAAT
This sequence comes from Acanthosepion lycidas, assembly GCA_963932145.1. Lineage (NCBI taxonomy): Eukaryota > Metazoa > Mollusca > Cephalopoda > Sepiida > Sepiidae > Acanthosepion > Acanthosepion lycidas. Next base: position 3,460,919 of record OZ010603.1, read on the forward strand.
ATATTGAGTCATATTGGAAAATCGACAAAAAAGAGAATCATCCAAGAATCGCTATTACTAGAGAGTGAACGACTAATTGATTAATTACTAGTTCACCCGACAGTAATTTGCAATCGCCTGAAGAGACACATCTGTGTATGTTGAAACACAACTGCAATTGCGTTGCGATTCTTACATGTTTTTGTTGTAATATATTAGGTTGGTGCAAAAATAATGACGGTTTTTGACGTATTTTTGACGTCATTATTTTTGCACCAACCTAATACTAAAATAAATAATATTACTCTATGTGTTGAGCCCTCTTTTAAATTAAATTAAACTTTATGAACGTAGGAAGTGTACTCTATTCGTTCACATCGTACCTGTATATATATATATATATATATGTGTGTGTGTGTGTGTGTGTGTGTACCACGAGTTGAGCCAAGCCTTGTGAGTGAAATTGGATAGAAGCAGTCGATGGTTGTGCCAGCACGAAGTCAAAAGTCATCGTGACTGAGGGCTTGAGCTTGATCAGATTGCTTATGACACCAGATAACTCGCTGTCCCCCAGATACTGTAACTAAGGTCCGCTCAGCATAGTTGCAATATAAACTACAGATGGACTCTGCGAGTGTTGAACAAACACAAATGAGCCTGAGTAGATGTTGTCTACAAGGATAGACTAGGTGCCTTAGTAGACAGGCCATCGTTGGGATTTTTTTTTTTTTTATTTTGGATTTCGTCTATTTTGATCTTGGCCGGATAGGTTATCCTCCGCCCCCCACCCCCTGGCCAATTTGGTTGGCGCAACATCTTGGACTCCCCTGCTTGTATAAGGGTGCCTATTTTACGAAGGACAACCACCGACTCCCTGATGATTTCGCGAAAGCGAAGGGATCTAGCAATCGAGGTCGGTCACTGCACACCTGGATTTTGAAGTACACACACACACACACACACACATATATATATATATATATATATATATATATATATATATATATATATATGTCTGCACCTGAAAAATTTATTTCGGTTGAGCTCTCTGAGGAGGAAGTGTGGGTTTGTAAACAGTGACTATTACGGCTAATAATGCAAGACTCTTCCGTAAATCGAATCGAGTTCTCTCAGTCCCTGTGTGTTTACCTAAAAATAAATACCCTTAAATTCGGCTTCATCCGTGCCGTGCATAGTAGAATCCTCGACTGACGCCAATTCAGTCGGCTTTCGATCCTAGCTAGAGGCAACCGGGCGTCTACGCACACCGATGAGCTGCGATACAGCGAAACAGTCTGTCTGTCGATGAAAATATATATGCTACTGAAAAATTTATTTTGGTTGAGCTCTCTGGGGAGGAAGTGTGGGTTTGTAAACAGTGACTATTACAGCTAATAATACAAGACTCTTCGTCCCCACTGCTTCTCCCATTAGGTCTTTTAGTTTTCATGTATATGTACATACGTGCCTTGGTACACTAGATCTCTGGCCGGGACGATGTTTCTGACCCAAGGAGGATTTCTGTTGCTCTAACCCTTTAGGCGTACGAGACACATACACTCGGAGGATCGCGCCTGGATCTTTCTTGGATTATTTCCCCCCCCCCCCACCTCATTAAGGATACAAGAGGTGTAATGTCTCCGGACATCAGCACTATTTACCTGCACATTAATTTAATATTAATTATCGATCACATTATTTAATGGAAGTTTTTTTTCTGGCATGGTAAAATGAATTGCGAGCAAATATATACGCTTTCCAAAGAGAGCATCTTGAGGCACATACTAAGTCAAAATTTTATAGCTGTCACGCCAATCCTTAATCTTTCCCCTGTTATACGGGCGCATCTCTAGAAGTCTTGATGATCAGAGAATGGCATCTGAGCCCTCTTCTGCTCTAGCACTAACTTCCCATGGGAAAAAATTAGCTGTTCACATTCAAAGACCCTAAAACCAAACTGATTACATTTCATCAAGGCTGATCAGACCCCGAACTACCGCTAGACTCGATGAATGGATGTCCCCTCGAGAAAACCCCGTACCTCGAGAGGATATTGAGCCACAAACTCACACCTGATTATTATACATGTTGTGACCAAGTAAAGGGTTTGCAGAAATAACAAAACAAGTGTTGCAGATATATCATATATTAAACAGTAAATACAACAGAAGAGTATTACACGACTAGTGAGTGGTTGTTGGATGACCTCGTGTTTAATCTTTTTGACTGCCGATATTTAACATCCCCCCACGAGGGATGTCTGTGGCACAAGGCCGAGTTGACCGTGGTTTCTCCGAGCCCGTAGTCTTGGCCAAAAATATTCCCTTAGAACCCGCATAAACGGGTTCAGGGACTATCTACCTCCCCGGACGATACTTTGCCCGTCCGCAGAGAGTTCGGCAGTTATGAACAGTCTGGTTGACTGAATACCCAAGGCCTTCTCTCCTACTAATTTTATAGTAGGCGAAAGAGTCCAACATAGACTCTTTAGAGGGTGGTCACCACAACAATACACTTACATACATAAAGCAATATTTTTGCGGTTTTTCAGTTAGGCTTGAATTCCGTTGATTTCTTAAAACTTCAAAAAGATGTGTCGTCTCTCCTTGAATTCGGAACGCCACAAATTATACTAACGTTTGTCTAACAAGTCGAATGCACGTGAAACATGATTAACCAATGAAAAGCAAACAACCCAAATGATGAAGCTATAATAAAAGTGAAACATGTTAGATTGATAAACGTTTTTCTTTTATCTTATCATTTTGCGATGTATTTATCTATTATTAGTCATCCAATAAAG
>OZ010603.1:3466200-3486200 GCA_963932145.1 Acanthosepion lycidas
CTTCACCGTCCTTCCTCCACACATGACTTCGATAATTATGACCAAACAACTCTATTTTAATTTCATCTGTCCATAGTACTTTTTCCCAAAACGAATATTCTTTATTCTTATGCTCTCTAACGAATTTTAGCCTGGCATCTCTGTGTCGTTTAAATAGGAGTTGAGTCTTCCTTGGGATGCGTGATTTCAGACTGTTTTTGTGTAGTTCATTACATATTGTACACTTGGTTACTTTAATCCCTAATGCACGCAGATGTTTCTGTAGCTCTTCTCGGGTGACCTGTGGATTTTGTTGGATCTGGCGTCCTAATATCCTTGCTGATCTTAGAGAAATCTTCCTCGGAGCACCTGTTTGTCTGGTTTTCGACGCTGTTACGAGTTTTAAACTTTGCAATGAACGAAGCAATTGTAGTAAAAGGAATATTCAGGTTGTTAAAAGTCGTTCTCTAAATGTTCCGATATTTCCAAATAGACAAAATGTGTTGTTTTTGTGAAATAGTCAATTCTTTACCTTTAGGCATTATTAGAACCTTCTCGTAAAACTAGAAATTGCAGAATGCTCTGATAATGGCTAATAGCGTTAACTATAATTACTGATAACATTACTGGAACATTCTAGAATATACTTTTTTCATAATTAATTGATTATTTTATTCTAATAATTGATTTGTACGAATACTTTTTCCCCCAGTTAGAATTAAAAAATGTATTAATTTCTGTTAGAATAAGAATTAATTAAGTTTATTATTATTTTTAATTGTATGTGTCTTTATACATAAAATGTGCCGAAATTTGTTTTATTCAAGGCTTTTACATTTATAAATATACAATTTTTCAAGTGTACGAATATTTATTTCCCCACTATATATATATATATATATATATATATATATATATATATATATATATATATATATGTATATATATATATATATATATATATATGACAATAAAATAAGTAAAATAAATTAACCCAAACAAATTACCAAATCACACCCGTTAGAATAGACGAAACAGAATAAATAAATAAAAAATAAAAAACAAAATCAAGAACCCAAATAAATAAAGTAAATAATAAACAAATTAACAAACCATTATGACCAAAATATTAGTTAGACTATAAAAATCAAACCAAAAATCGAACGAAAAACATAGCTATAACTGCTATATAACGACAAAAAATATTATGTTACTTAAAAATCAAAAACCGAAAAGAATAAATAAAAATATACAGTATAATAAATAAAAAATAAAAAACAAGTAAAATAAATTAATCAATCCAAATAGATATATAAACTAAGAAACCGATCCCGATAAATTTACCGCTAAAAAAACAATAGAGAATCAATCCAAATAAATACATGAAGTAATAAACAAATTAAAAACTGTTTCCGCCAAAATAATAGTTAAAATAAACTGCAACAATCAACCCAAAATTGAATAAATAGCTTTAATTATCTTCCCAAACCAAAAAAAAAATAAGCGATATAAACAAATTTTTACTACGTTAATAAAAACACCGATTAAAATAAAAATAAATAAATAAATATATAAGATAAGAAATAAAAAAAAAAATAAAAATAAATAAAAACAAGCAAAATAATTTAACCCAAATAAATAAAATGATAAATAAATAAACGACTTCTGGCAAAATAACTGCCAAAATAGACTACCCACAATGCACCACTGATCAGTATATATAAATAGCCGAGAAGAAATACAACACTCGTGGCCTGACGATTGTGTCTAGCATGAAACAGACTGTCGCCTCTAACTGTTGACTTCAATGTTCACTGTTTTTATTTACACAGGCTCTATATGATATTGAGCACTTTATCCCATAAATATAGCACAACTTCAGAGTATATTTCTTCATATATATATATATGTGTGTGTGTGCGTGTGTGAGAGTTAAGGTTTCGTGGTAAAGTATGAAATCAGTTACAAGAGCAAAAATCGTCTGCCTTTCAATGACAATCTATCGTTTAGAGATGTTTTATCTATCACTATCTTTCGATGCACTTTGCTTGCTTGATTATTCTTTGTCCGTTGTCTGACATTGTTAGAACTGATTAAGAGAAAACTCAACTCTGAAAGTAAATCGTATGTGCCAGACATTCTAACCCAAGCCTCGCAAGAGACTAAAGAAATTCAGACGAAATGATAACATTGTAATCATACACAGACAGACAAAGGCAAAGCAATGGCTTTCATTTACAAAAAGGAATTTGCTGAGATTGTTAATAATTGCTTTATGCTATGAGATGAAAATAGGAAATATGAAACGAAAAACCGGTGCACTGGAAAAGAAAGGTTGATACAAACAGAAAAGATGTGGAAATTCAATCGCATTAGTCAGTGATAAACATATATATATATATATATATATATATATATATATATACAAATGAGAGGGAGAACAGATGGATTAAAAATCCACTGTTCGTAGCATTTACTTTTTACACAAAATATGTTAAAAGATATAAACAGACAACGTTAGACAGAGAGTTAAATATATAAATCGATATGAAAATGTCAAAAATAGATATGAAAAGAATCGGACAGATAGGTATTTGTGAAGAATATGAAAGAAAGAAAGAAAGAAAGAAAGAAGATATAAAAATAAAATGGATATGTATGAAGAATATGAAAAGATAGATAGATAGATAGATAGATAGATAGATAGATAGATAGATATGAACAGACTGAGATAGATAGATAGATAGATAGATAGATAGATAGATAGATAGATAGATAGATAGATAGATATGAACAGACTGAGATAGATAGATAGATAGATAGAAACAAAGAATATAAAAATAAAATAGATATGTATGAATAATATGAAAAGATATATAGATGTATAGATAGAAACAATATAAGGATAGATATATGTGTTAAGAATATGAGGATAGATAGATAGATAGATAGATAGATAGATAGATAGATAGATAGATAGATAGATAGAAATAATATAAAAATAAAACAGACAGATATGTATGAAGAATATGAAAAGATAGATAGATAGATAGATACGAACAGTCTTAGATAGATAGATAGATAGATAGATAGATAGATAGATAGATAGATAGATATGAAGAATATGTAAATAGATAAATGGATATGAAGAATATGAAAATAGATAGGTAGATAAATATGTATTATATGAAAATAGATAGATAGATATTAAGAAAATGAAATGAAAGACAGAATTTCAGATTTGTTTAACCAGCAAACTATATTAAATTATCGATGAGTTCCAAATGCTAAAAAACTGCCTCAACTTAGAACATGCTATTCTTAGCTACCACACTCCCAATTGAGGTGACTTCCAGAGAAGTCCTCGTGAACTAAAACAGACGTGCAAAGATGAAAGATGAGACAAGGACTAGAGAAATCACTGCCACTAAAGCCGTACACCAGAAACAAGAAGAGAATAGCTACCATAACTCTACATTGCTATACAACAATAACAAGACTCTCCCAGCAGACAATGAGAACGCAACGACCGTGTTGAACGCATTAATGTAATCGGAGAAATTGGCAAAAGTAACAGGGTGGGGGGCGTAGTTGGCAGAAAACAGCGTATAATATGGAATTGGCGAACTGAATTACATTCCGGTAGAGATGACTTGCGTTTATTTTTACACCAATTTTCTTCGGTAAGGTATGATCGAAGAGCTGTCTGGAGAGACAAAAATATGGTGAATCAAAAAGTTACTAAGGATACCATGCAGAAGTAGTGTCAAAATCTCTCAGTTGCGCCTCTGTCTTCGAGTAGAGAGCAATTCAGTTGTGTCTACGTCCGCAGACAGAGACGCGTCTAGGAAAAAAAAAGTTGATGGGTGCCCGGGACCGGGGAACAACTACCTTCAGCTCTGTCTCTCTCAGAACCTATAGTTGCGGAGGCTGGGTAATTTTTTTCGCCCTAGCCCCAGCGTACGCACTCGGGTCCCTTCATTAAACCTGATTTTGTGTCACATCACGTCTCAGTGGGAAGACTGAATAAATACTACCACAAACTGAGTATGTAAATAAAGAGTAAATCTGTACAGTATTGTTTTTTAAATGCCAAACAAACAGTATGGTTTGGTTTGGTTAGTTTAATGGTATATATCAAATCCTTTTGGGTCATTTAATGCCAAAATTTAGTATCTGTCTATATTTCTGAGATGGGGTAATATGTACACTATTTACATTATTCGGACTATTGTCCTCATCTTTGTCGCCATATTTAATACAACGATTCGGCCTTTCAGTATCTGTCTATATATCTGAGATGAGGTACTATGTACACTATTTACATTATTCGGACTATTGTCCTCATCTTTGTCGCCATATATGTTACAACTTTTCGGCCTTTCAGTATCTGTCTATATTTCTGAGATGAGGTACTATGTACACTATTTACATTATTCGGACTATTGTCCTCATCTTTGTTGCCAAATATATTACAACTTTTCGGCCTTTCAGTATCTGTCTATATTTCTGAGATGAGGTATTATGTACACTATTTACATTATTCGGACTATTGTCCTCATCTTTCTTTCCATATTTATTATAACGTTTCGTCGGCCGTTCAGTATCTCTCTATATTTTTTTAGATGAGGTATTACGTACACTATTTATATTATTCGGACTATTGTCCTCATCTTTGTCGCAATATTTAGTACAAAGTTTCGGCCTATCAGCATCTGTCTATATTTCTGTGATGAGGTATTATGTATACAATTTACATTTTTCGGATTATTGTCCTCATCTTTGTCGCAATATTTATTATAACGTTTCAGCCATTGTACTCTCTGGCCTTCTTCAGTATCCGTCTATATTTCTGAGATGAGGTATTATGTACACTATTGACATTATTCGGACTATTGTCTTCATCTTTGTCGCCATATTTATTACAACGTTTCGGCCTTTCAGTATCTGTCTATATTTCTGAGATGAGGTATTATGTACACTATTTACATTATTCGGGCTATTGTCCTCATCTTTGTCGCCATACTTATTACAATGCTTCGGCTTTTCAGTATCTGTCAATATTTCTGAGATGTGGTATTATGTACACTATTTACATTATTCATACTATTGTCCTCATCTTTGTTGCCATATTTATTACAACGTTTCGGCCTTTCAGTATCTGTCTATATTTCTGAGATGTGGTATTATGTACACTATTTACATTATTCGGACTATTGTCCTCATCTTTGTCGCCATATTTATTACAACGTTTCGTCGGCCGTTCAGTATCTCTCTATATTTCTGAGATGAGGTATTACGTACACTATTTATATTATTCGGACTATTGCCCTCATCTTTGTCGCACTATTTAGTACAATGTTTCGGCCTATCAGTATCTGTCTATATTTCTGAGATGAGGTATTATGTATACTATTTACATTATTCGGATTATTGTCCTCATCTTTGTCGCAATATTTATTACAACGTTTCGGCCGTTGTACTCTCCGGCCTTCTTCAGTATGTCTATATTTCTGAGATGAGGTATTATGTACACTGTTGACATTATTTGGTCTATTGTCCTCATATTTGTCGCCATATTTATTACAAAGTTTCGGCCGTTGTACGATCAGGCCTTCTTCGGTATCTGTCTATATTTTTGAGATGAGGTATTATGTACAATATTTTCATTATTCGGACTATTGTCCTCATTTTTGTTGCCATATTTATTACAATGTTTCGGCCCTTCAGTATCTGTCTATATTTCTGAGATGAGGCATTATGTAAACTATTCTTTGTCAACAGCCTATGTGCCATTTCCAAATTATTTCTTCAAATTATGACTAAAAAATGAATTCCCGTGGTAATTTTTTTTCAAGTTTAATGAATAGTAGCAGTTCAAACTATATTAAAGTTATATTTTTAGGATAGAATGACTTAAAATAAAAAAGGATATGAAACTTTCACTGTGGAAAAAATTTTTTTTACAATATTTTCTAATTTATTTGCTTATTGATGGCAGGAATCTTTTCAAGCACCAGCAATAATCAGCTATCATGTGAGAACCCCCAGCGGCCTTGTACCGTTCTTCCATACTTTTGATATCTTGCTGGAATATCTCTCCTTGTTCGTCACTAACATCACTAAAATTACAAGGAAATTGGGCAAGATGGCTCTTCCAAAAATACATTTTTTTTACGCTCATATCGCAACCTATCTCTTTGTATACCCTTACAAGTTTTTATGACTTCTTCGTAGTTATTTGTTCTATAATTGCTTAAAAAGTTTCCTGTCAAGTCCACGACTGATAACGAGGCATTTTTTACACGTTCATCCATAGGACTAGGAAAATTTCTGTCTTTAATTAATGTTCTTATTTGTGGGCTGTCGAAAATTTCCGCTTTGGTTTAAATAGGAACTTATTATGAAATAGATACTTACAATCTACGAAATTAAACTAGAAAAACATATGAGTAGCTAAAATATAAATTACGTCTAGTTAATTCAACTATTAAATCACGTTAACAAAATCACTGACTAAGTCATATGCCAATTCAAAATTATGTTAATGCCCGATCTTAATTAACTGACTGATTGATTAACTCCGGAAACGAGTCGTTTTTATATATTTTAGTTGTCCTTCTAGTATATTCTACAGAAAGCAGGAACGCTCAAGAAAATGCTAGGATTCTATATTTTTAGCTTAATTAAGATGGGTTAAAAATGACAAAATAAAAATATATTTAATGTGTAACATATAAAACTATACACTATAGTGGGTTATTTGTGGGGTTCGATTTGGGCCTTGTTAGGATTAACCCACTATAAGAGATGTATGAATGAGTAAATAAAACACGATAAATCACTTTTTACGAACAATCAAGTCTGGATTATAACAGTAATAATTCATATAAGCATTAATAAGTGGTTTTAAATAGTACAAAAACACTAGTAATGTTCGTAGATGACACAATGTTGGCATTTAAGTAAAATCAAATAAAAAGATTTTTATATTACATTCCAATAAATACTGTGTAAAAGCAGGTTAGTCTTTTTGAGAGATGCTAGTTTCATTTGGTAATCTGTTCTGTGAATAAGAAAAGGAAGTAGAATGTATTAGAGAAGTAAAGCAGCTAGAAAATGACGAGAAAGGTGTGAGGATTGGTAGTGGTTGTTTATTTAGGATTGTAGTTAATCAACTTCAACCGGAAGTTATGCCTGGAGCCTATTGCGCAAAGCCCGAAATATGTCATTATGTTTTAAGCTATGAAAGAGGTAACTTCCTGTTTCTGCTCTTAGTGTCACTACAACATAGCACAACAATGCAATAACAATAGGTAGAAATCACTCAGGTGTGTGCCATGCGTGATACACGCTTAGATGATCATGTATCTTTCGATACATGACTGACGAAGCAGATTTTTTCCCGCAGTAGATCGTCGTTTCTTTCTGCGGTAGACCAGTTGCCATCCAAGGCTATAGAACCCGGTCTAATCTCCTATTTACCCATCCGTAAGAGGAGAAGAGGATTCATACTTTTCCCAAGGGTAGTAGCATGTAAGTGAATGTAATGGATTCTACAAGAAAGTCAGTCAGTTGTGTCCCATGCTTGATACACGCTTAGATGATCATGTATCTTTCGATACATGACTGACGAGACAGATTTCTCCCGCAGTAGGTTGCCATTTCTTTTTGCGGTATGCCAGTTGCTATCCAAGGCTTTAGAACCTGGTCTGATCTGCTATTTACCCACAGCTTGGTTGAGAAGAGGATTCATACTTTTCCCAATTTATTAGAACGTAAGTGAATGTAATGGATTCGACTGGAATTCGAACTCGACCCTCCGAAAAAGCCTAGTTGCATAATGTGTAGGCTAGCGATTATTGAGAAAAAAAAACAAACTTTTTATGAATACGACGAAAGAGGGGAGTGTTGGACCAGAGTAAAACCGAGTAAAAATTTGTGCTTCAGAATTACATAGAACTGTCAAACCTAATTCAATAGACAAAAAAAAATGAAATTTGTTTCCCAGTGTAATAATTAATAACACTCCATCTAAGAAATTCAGACAGCCCAAGACATTTTAGTACTTGGCATTAACACAAGAGAAATTAAACGCAATAAACACTAATCAAAATTTAATAACTGACAATCCTTCCTATAAGAATTTATGATTAACTTTTTCGCAACAGTCTTCAAACAAATCATTGCAACGTATCTTAGATTTACTTTCAGGAATTCCTCCATACTTACATATGTATGGATGAATGGATGTTGGCGATTGTGTGTCCAAGATGAAACAAGACAGCAAAGATGAAATAAGAAGAACAATAAAAGTTTGACTACAGAAAAAAAAGAAACACGACCGAAATTTCCCGGGCAAAGCAAATAAACATGAGATTGAGTCCGCGGAGTTTATCGTTTCTTTAGAAGTCAAATTCTAAATGAAGCAAAGGTCACAGCTGTCTTCACGCCGACACACTCCTTCCTTTCGATTCTGAAATCTAGTACCCCTCCCTCTTTTTATCTCTTCATTTCTCTCTACTCTTCCCGCTACTCTTCCATAGTTGCCTTTTTCCTAAATCCTCTTTTATTTTTCTTACTTCTTTTATTACCACCTTTCATCTCTTCGTACCACTCCTTTTAATTTCCTTTTCTGTTTCTCCTCCACCCACTTCTCTCTCCCTCTCTTTTTCTCTGCAAACCCCTCCCCCTCTCCCACTTCAACTGCTCAGTCCACTACTGCCACCACAACACAATTAATAGAGTTTCCTCCTTTCCCCACTACCAAAGCTTTACCTCGAATTTTAATATCAGAAAATTTTCCATCTTCCTTTCCATCCTTATGACTGGACGATTTTTTTTTATCTTTAACTTTTTTCCTTTTAGATTCCTCATAAATTTTCAATACCCCTTCTTTGTCTTTTCGCTTTATCAATTATTTCTTCTTCTTCTTCTTCTTCTTCTTATTATTATTATTATTATTATTATTATTATTATTATTATTATTATTTTCTTCTTGTTCTTCTTATTATTTTCTTCCTTACTATTATCATTATTTTATTTTTATTTTTCTTCTTCTTCTTCTTCTTCTTCTTCTTCTTCTTCTTATTATTATTATTATTATTATTATTATTTTCTTCCATTGTTATTCTTCTTATTTTTTCTACTTCTTCTTCTTCTTCTTTTTCTTCTTCTTCTTCTTCTTCTTCTTCTTTTTATTATTATTATTATTATTATTATTATTATTATTATTATTATTATCATTTTCTCCTTCCATTGTTATTCTTATTTTTCAACTTCTTCTTGTTCTTCTTCTTGTTATTATTATTATTATTATCATTATTATTTTTTTCTTGTTCTTCTTGTTCTTGTTCTTCTTCTTCTTCTTCTTCTTATTATTATTATTATTATTATTATTATTATTATTTTGCTTCCGCTTCATCTTCTTCTTTACTTCTTCCACTTCTTCTTATTATTATTTTTCTTTCACTTCTTCTTCTTTTTATAACTTCTCCAAATTTTATGTCATCGATGAAAATTATTTGATGTCTTGCTCCATGTCCAAACACACTTTATCTTGCTTCTGTCGACCACCATTTTCGCATCAAGTTGTGTCTCAGGATGTGAGAAAGAAATGCAGAAGAGAAAAGAAGCAAGAAATAAGAGAGAGAAAAAGAGCAAAGATTTAAAAGAGTGGAAAAGAGGAAGTAAAGTAGAATAGAGAGAAAGAAGGAAAAGAAATGTATAAACGAGAAGGAACGGAAAAGAGGAAGTGAAGTTTCAAAAGAAAATAAAGGGAAAAGAACAGAGGAAGGAAAGGAGGCCATAAAGGAGAGAAACAAAAAAAGGGAAGGAAAGAAAAGGTGAAAAGAAATAAGGATAGAAGGAAAGAACGGAAGGAGAAAGAAGATATGGAGGTTAAAAGAAGAAAAAATAAATTAAAAGAACGAATAAATGTAGGAAGGAGAAGAGAGAACGAAAAATGAGAAGGAAAAGGGAAAGACATGGAGAAAGAAAGAAAGAAAGAAAGAAAGAAAGAAAGAAAGAGAGAAAGAAAGAAAACAGAAAAGATATGAATTTCAAAAGAAGTTAAAAAGGAAAGAATGAAGAAATATAAGAAGGAAAGATAAAGAAGCGGAAAAAAGAGAGAAGGATGTAGAAAGCAAAGAAAAAGAAAGGTAATTAAAAAAAAAAACAGAAGCTAAATCAAAAAGAAGATAAAAACGAAGAAACGATAATAAAAAGTTGATCTTACGCCTACACGTGTCTAAATATTGTTTTCCATTTTGATTTACATCTCTTTTAATGGAGAATCAAAATTTTTCTATTAGTCTGGAGAAGCTAGGTGCCTTTATACTAATTTAGTGTATTTGAAAGCATTTTTGGTAAGGTGGGCAAAAGTCAGCTTTTGAACTTACATCTTCATTTGAAGAAACCCAAAAAGTAATCTAGGTGGATTATATGCCGGATTTTTATGAGTGTAAACCGGATGTAAGATGGAGGTATATAAAATATGTCGGAATCGAGAAAAACTAGTTCAAGTGTGTGTTGTTCAGTGTTTTCGGTTCTTTATTTGAGCAGAGTTGTTTGTATTACACGTACGTATATCACCGGTTAAAACATCTACAATATTCTGCATTTTAGTTTTGCAGGAGTACAATGCTGTCTATTCTCACAAAACAGGTAAGAAACAACTTATTTCACATATACAAGGTGGTCCAAAAGTAGGTGGATTGTAAATAATTACATTTATTTTGAGATTACATATACATACAATTATATTTACTAACACAATTATTACATTGACAATTAAATTTTATTGTGAAGAATAATACAAAGCCCTTAAATTTTATTATAAACAATACTACAAAAGCCCTTAAACTTTATTATAAACAATAATACAATAGCCCTTAAATTTTATTGCGAACAATAATACAAAAGCCCTTAAATTTTATCAACACAGGTGCTCAAACTGTTTTCCATCCCAATTTACACAGCTTTGAAGTCTACCTCTAACGCTTCGACAAACTTTTTTGCACAAGACTTTTTGGGTATTAATTTCTTGAAATGTATCTCTTATGTAATTTTTCAAATCACTGACACTTCTTGGTTTTCGACTATAAACTTTGTCCTTGAGTACTCCCCTACAAAAGAAGAAATCCATTGGGGTCAAGTCTGGTGAACGTGCCAGCCAATTAATTTGACCTCTTCGGCCAATCCCCTTTCTCAGGAAATGTTTCATCAAGGTATTCAGTTGTAATAATATAACCAATACATAAACCTATTCCACATAAAGTCCACCTACTTTTCGACCCCCTCCCGTATATTAATCCAAATGAAAAGATCGTTTGATTCGACTTTTTACGTCTTATCAACCCCTTGAAGGCTATTTAAAGGCAGAAAATATTTTTAGATTTTACAAATTTTTTTTTTTTGGGGGGGTGAGTGATAATAAAGATTTTCGTTTCTTTTAAGCATTTCGCCTTCAGCAAGGTGGGAATGCCACTAGTACGCAAGGGGTTACAAAGAGTGAGGGAAGAGTAAGGGAAGAGTAAGGGAAGAGTTTGGTTATGGGGGGTAGGGTGAGCAAATGATAAAAAAGAAGAACGTGGATCAAAGCAACAGAAGATGTCGTTTGACATTACATTTAAATTTTTGAAGATGGGAAGCAGGTAAGAGGAAGGGAGTTCCACTGTCGGGAAGTATGAGAAAAGAAGCTGTTTGAGTAGAAGAGGCGGTTACATTTAACTGTTTCAACACTAAAAGTGTGGGATCGAGATGACAACCTAGTAGCACGCTTAAATTCATACAGCTGGGGCACCATTGAAAGTAGCTCGTCGGAGCAGTTGCCATGAAAATATTTATAGAAAAGACAGAGGAAAGTCACATTACGTCGGTGTGAAAGTGACTGATTTCGAGATCCCAAGTCAGGACCAGTCACATTGCATATCCGTCTTTGGATTTTGTCGAGAACCAGCGGGGGGCACCAGATCATATATGGCGATGATATCCCATGCATGGAGGAAGGGTAGTTTTAAGGCATTTCTCTTGCAGCTAGGCTTCCGAAAGTGGGTTTTATCTGACTCTACAACTCATACTGCATCTAATAAGCCAATAAAATGCCTACCAAAAAATACAATTTTAAATCGACTTTTTTTTTCGATACCCAAATAACGCGAACTGGGGACCCAAAGTTGAAGCTTCAAACGACGATTTAAGGCATTTCTCTTGCAGCTAGGCTACCGGAAGTGGTTTTATCTGTTTCTCCAACTCATCTTACGTCGAATAAGCTAAAAAAATGTCTATCAAAAAATACAATTTTAAATCGACTTTTTTTTTGGATACCCAAATAACGCGAACTGGGGACCCAAAGTTGAAGCTTCAAACTGCGATTTAAGGCATTTCTCTTGCAGCTAGGCTACCGGAAGTGGGTTTTATCTGATTCTACAACTCATACTGCATCTAATAAGCCAATAAAATGCCTACCAAAAAATACAATTTTAAATCGACTTTTTTTTTCGATACCCAAATAACGCGAACTGGGGACCCAAAGTTGAAGCTTCAAACGACGATTTAAGGCATTTCTCTTGAAAGGATGGACTCAGACGAGAAAGAACCTTCTGGTGCGACACAGTGAATTAAAATTTTTTTGCGGTAGAAGCAACTAATACAATTTCTATAATTAACCCATAGCCGGAGGAGAAAATGCGGATTCATACCTTTTCCAAGGGTATTTGCACGTAAATGAATCTAACGAAAACAACATTTTTCATCAAGTCACCCCAGGCAAAGCAATAAAGCTACTAAGACGCAAAGTGTTACTGGACATGGGAGAATATGAGAAATACTGTTCTTAAGGAGAGAGAGGACAATAAAAGAAAAGGAAAATTAAGACTATAAAGATATACACTATTTACATTATTCGGACTGTTGTCCTCATCTTTGTCACCATATTTTTTTACAACGTTTAGGCCGTTGTACGCATCTTCAAGTAGTTGGAATATCGAACTGAACCCTTTATTTCGCTCACTGGGGTAGACTGTTCTAGTTCCACGAGCCATGTATAATGGATGTCAGATATCAGTTATCTCCTGTTAATTCCCCTCTCCAAGTTCTCCACTGCCTTAACCGGGTATTGAACTCACACTCTTTGGGTCCTGTCACTGTCATTTAACTAACGATTTTATCCACTGTGCCATGCGTCTACTCCAGAGAGCGAAATAAAGGATTCAGTTCGACATTCCAACCACCTGAAGAAGGCCGGAGCGTACAACGGCCGAAACGTTATAATAAATATGGCGACAAAGATGAGGACAATAATCCGAATAATGTAAATAGCGTACATAATACCTCATCTCAGAAATATAGACAGATATAAAGATATATTTTCATAATGATTTGTTGTTTTTTGTGTGTTCGCTATTTGCCGATAACTGGGACCCTAACAGGTGCCACCACCCCGGGTCAGGGTAGACCAAGGAACAACAGCAATTAAGAGGTGGTTCCACGCTCCTCAAAACTTCCAGTCTCTCGATCAGATATCATTATCTTACTGCCAGATAGAATTACTGAGAAAGAATGAGAACATAATCTGACATGATCACCAGTTTGAACAAGATGACTTGTGACTTCCTACCAGGAAAACCATCGACGGCTTACGAATAGTTTTGACTACTGAATTTCAATTCGTAGGCTTGGGTCAAACCGGTTATTAGACATTTTCAAAGGTGACACACTCTACAGATTGATATTATCAAGAAATTACCTCTTTCACAGATCAACCATAGTGAGTTTCAAAACCGGATATCCCATTGTCGGAACGCAAATGCTATAACCACTCGGCTATAGAAATATGGGAACACAATTTTTAAAAATAACAATAATTGTTAAAAAAAATTACACAGAAGGCATATAAACATCACTAGAAAGAAAATATGTCTATACGAATTGTGAGACAAAGCTATTTTAAATACCATATTTTCCGGCTTACAAAACATACACTGAAAAATACGTCTGCGTCTTCTAAGACGAATGTAAGGCAACGTCCGAGATCAAGTAAGCTTGGACGGTCACCTAATTGGCTTCACTGATAGGGACATGGATTTGTATGTTGAGTCATTACACTATAATGTTAGCTATCAATCTAATTCAACTTTTACATGATGTAACCTCAGTACTTAGCTGTTATAAGTACTTCCAAGACTATAAACCTTCCTGGAGCCGAGCCACAAGTTTAAACATGCTGTGTTTACTAGCAGCGGCGGGAGTTTTTTTGCTCTTGACTAGTATGTCTTGCCATACAAACAAAATTGAACGACGGATTAATGTAAACAATACGTGGCGCCAGGATATGAAGGACGCATGGTGAATTTCTTGTTGTATGACAATGACTTACAAATTTCTTTCCAATATTAGGATGCGTCTTCCAAGCCGCAGCGTCTTGTGAGCCGAAAATACGGTAATTCAATCTGTAAGTACCAGGAAATGTATGTATTGGCCAACAAGAAATTAAGTTTCCAGTCCCTATTAAAGACTACAACTATATGCATCTAACGTGAGCACATTCACTTAATTTCGATGCCTTCGTTTAAAATGAAATTTGAAAACTGACAAAGCATTCTTGAAGACTTTGTTTTATTTTAATTGAAGCCTAAATGATTAAATTTATTATTTCCAGTAAGCAAAATACCCTGGTGTATTTCAAATAGAAATTATATTGATTAGAATCTCAACTTTTTGCTAGCTTTCAGAAATCATTTAAATTCAGCCATTTTTGAAACATTTGTAAACAAAAGTTAATTCTCTTGTTTAAAAATATTCCAAAAATAAAATATATATTTTTAAAACTTTATTTGAGGAATATTAGCTGATTTAATGTATAATTAATCTGACTTAAAAAAATATTATTTATTAAGTTTAAAATAACAGAGAGAAAGAGTTTTAAAACAAACACTAGCGTGATTAAGTGCCTGTCAACAGCACGTAAATCACTTGACAAATAATTAAAGACGTGTTGATACTTTTATTAAGCGTTTTAAGGGAATCTTATCAGTTAAAAGATAATTTAAGAAAATGCCGGGTGAACACATTTTTTTAAAATGATTTTTAATTACTCTGTAATCTTAAAAATGTTGGAAAAAGTTCTCCATAATTTAATTTTAGGAATATTGCATTTAAAAATTTACTATAGTCATCGCTATTATTCTATGATAATGCCGTGTATGGTCAGCATACTTTCAAACAGTCCCATGTTACGTATACATAAAAAAAATTTTTTTAAATATTTGGTGTAAACGACTTTTTTTAAAGTTAATAGTTGAATTTAAAATTAAAAATTTCAAATTCTAAAGTTAACCAAGCATTAGGTTTAATATTATTTTAAGATTATTCATAAATGAAACTAGGAGAAAAAAAAAAAAAAATATATATATATATATATATATATATATATATATATAAATTATTATTGTTTACAAAGTGACAATTTATCAGTGAAGTTAGATGCTGATAAAAAGGTATCTCTGATCGCTACACATATTTGATACATGGAAGTCAGAATTCAATTTCAAATTCTAAAGTTAACCAAGCATCAGGTTTAATACTATTTTAAGATTATTCATAAATGAAACTAAGAGAATATATATATATATATATATATATATATATATATATATATATATATTCTCCTAGTTTCATTTATGAATAATCAATAAAAGTGAACATAGAAGTCAACACTTAGAGGCGACAGTCTGTTTCATGCTATATGCAATCGTCAGAGCACACGTGGCCTGACGATTGCGTCTAGCATGAAACAGACTGTCGCCTCTAAGTGTTGACTTCTATGTTCAATTTTATATTTACACGCTCTATCTCTGATATTGAGCACTTTATTCCATAAATATAGCACACCTTAAGACTATATTTATTCATATATTTATATATATATATATATATTATTATTATTATTATTATTATTATTATTATTATTATTATCCAAGTATATAATTGGTGTATACGGAATTAATTTCAATAACCAACAATTACTATTCTTAAAAGAGTGCTCAATACAAAGTAGAGCAGATATAATTATTTTTTTTTTTTAATTTTTAACATAAATATATTATAAAATCCCTACAAGACACCCGGGGTGTTGAAACAAAATGGCTATTTTTGTAGTGATTTTATAACATATTTATGCCATAAATTTTTTTAAATAAATAATTATATATTATTATTATTATTGTTTACAAAGTGACAATTTATCAGTGAAGTTAGATGCTGATAACAAGGTATCTCTGATCGCTACACATATTTGATACATGGAAGTCAGAATTCAAATAAGAAGGTACAAAGAACAATCATACATATATAATAATAAATAAGTACGTATGTATAAGTAAAGGCGGGTAAATATATGAGCACACAACTACAGGGAAGTATATTCATGCAGGAATTAGAGGAAGGAAAAAAAAAATAAAATATAAAAAATAAAAACAAAAAGAATAAAATTGAATACAAACTCTCATATAAAAACATGCAAAAGAAAATTTAGTCAGACGTGTATATACAGGTAAAAAGCATGTGCAAGCAATCACACACAACTAAAAATATACAAGTAATAAGACTCACCAAAATCCAAGCATAAACACACTAATAAATACACACAGACCAATTAATATTTATACATACGCAAACATACATACAGGTATAAAGAGAATCAAATAAAAAAAGGAAGTATACGTGCATACATGTGTACGGTGCATACATATATGTAGTCAAAATACACATATCGGGCTATAAACAGAGCAACAGAAAAAAAAAAAAAAAAAATATATATATATATATATATATATATATATATATATATATATATATATATATATATATATATACATATATACATACACACATGTACACATACATATACATAAATACGAACAAAACTCAGGAGAAATGTTCAAGGGACATATCTGGTTTTCCAGATCAAGAATTTACCATCAAAATGCTTATCAGGATCAGATGTTTGATAAATCTATTGAACTTGTTTTAGTGGTATGCATCTGTCTTTATAATTACTATGTCTTAGTTTTATTGCCTTTTTATTTTACAATTTAAAACAAATTTCCGTAACTCGGTGTCCTGTTTTACAAAACAAAAAATGTTGATTTACTTTCTCCAAAAGTCCAGCTTTTAACTAATTAAAAACATTATGGGTTTGCGATTTAATTTCTCGAAATTTCATGAAATTAATTAGGGGTAACATATGTAAAAAAAAATTTTTTACCAAGATTTTCTAAAATAAAAATGTTCTAATTCAATTCATTTGTGAATAAATCCTGCAAGTTTCATTAAAATCCGACAATTATTTGATTTGTGTAAGAATTTCAAAATCAATGTTTTTCACATGAAAAAAGCTCAAAAACACCAATCGTAATTATTATGTCAACCGTAACGTAAAAAAAAAAAAAAGAAATTTAACAAAAATTTCGAGCGTGGTAGAAAGGAGTAAAAATAATTAAAAAACGCTTGTTCTTTCCTCTTAATAATAACATATACATTTTGACGAAAAAACAGTTAATTTGTAGTGTAACACCCGCACTCAGTTCATATTAACAATTTCCAAAAAACTTATTTATGTGTACTTGTACATGCTCCATTCGAATCTGGCTTGATAAATTTGATAAAATCTATCGTTTTGGATTTATCAACAGCAAAAGTTTGGATTC
Organism: Acanthosepion lycidas; assembly: GCA_963932145.1. Classification (NCBI taxonomy): domain Eukaryota; kingdom Metazoa; phylum Mollusca; class Cephalopoda; order Sepiida; family Sepiidae; genus Acanthosepion; species Acanthosepion lycidas. Next base: position 3,483,888 of record OZ010603.1, read on the forward strand.
ATTCGCGTCGCGGGCGGGCAGCCATTACTGGCGTTGTTTGTATATATTCGCTGCAGAATAGCTATCAGTGAAGGTATTGTGCAAAGTTTGTCTACGTAAATAGTTCTCGTGCGCAGTAATTTAGACAAATCTAGACAAGAAAGAGCAGTTCCGAGCTTAGGTTTCCGTAGTCTTCCGCGTTTAGCTTTCCACAGCGAATGTATGTAAACAACGCGAGTAATGGCTGCCGCCAACGACGCGACTGAATTCCAAATTTCACTGTCGATAACTCCAAAAGGTTAGATTTTATCAAACTTATCAAGCCAGATTCAAATGGAGCATGTACTAATACACATAAATGTAAGTACTGTGGAAATTTTAAATGCGAACTGAGCACGGGTGTTACACTGCAAATTAACCGAAAAAAATACTTATTTTTATTAAGTTTGGGACCTTTTCATAGAACTATGCTGTTTTTCAGCGAAAAAGTGGAGGTACCGAAAATGTCTCCGCATGGTGGCGATTGACTCGAAGAGCTCAACATTGCAGAATTCCGGAAAACATCAACGCGAGTATTTGTTCTGCGAAGTAGCAGATTTTGGGTGGATTTCTTTGTCAGATTTTGGGTTGAACTTCTTTGTCAGAAAATCACATTTCTTATGCAGTCTTTATTATTAAGCGCAATTCCAAAGTGCCATCCTCCAAGACAAGTACCTCTCCCAGTTTAGAATTCTAGGGTTAACTTCTAACTCCTGAAGCGTCCCAAAATGATAATGCCAATGGAACTTAGCAATTTTCAGTCATAGTTCCATGTATGCGTTGTATATCCACTTTGAAACTAGACTTTGTGACATATTCCGTTTGAGTGGTTATATCGACGAATGCCAAAAGTACATGTATTTGATGCCAAAGATTTATGCTTTATTTACACACGGATGCACAGAAAAGCAAATTTATATGTTATATTGATATTCAGTGTTTTCAAAGGGAAATACATTTGGTTAGCCTTATCCATTATATATAAAACCATACTGTGGCGTGTTTGTTAGAAAGCTCGACTGGCGGATCAGTTTATTCGTTAAGCATTCGTGAGTTATTTATATAGTGGCTGACTTACTGTTATGACCTTGTGTCATACTTAGCTTAATTTAATAGGACTAGATAGGTTTGTCTATCACCGCTGTTTTTGAATAACTGCAGAGATTCATCCCTTGTTTCCTGTTTAGGATTGGGTTTCCGGTTCCTTCTAAAGTCTACTTCAACTCTATACCCCTAACGTCTCCGCCTGAACTCCTATCTATCTATATTTCCTATTATCTTGCCCTTTTCTACGCTAATACAAGTCCACACAGTAACCCTCTACCTTGAGTGACTCTTGATCCTTGTATTGGGTGATTATTAGTAAAAAATAATAAAAGTCTGGAAAAGTTGATGTAAGCAGAGAAAATGTTAAGAGTATAAACTTTCGCTAAAACCTTAAAAAAAAATCTACCACCTATAAGTAAATGTCACAGGAAAAATACATAAATTGGTTTTGCAATTAATTGGAGGGGGTTGACAGCTGGAAGGTCACACAAATTTGAAGTCAACGATGTTTAAGGCTGGTATTGGAACTAAAGAACAGTGCCCATCTGAACATTTGCCGTAGAAACATTAGAGTACTGATAGGCTTCAACCATGACATTAGCGGGAAATAGAGATTCATTTTACCTCCATATTATCGTGTAAATGATTTTGTACTTCATCAATCATGGAAAGTGGACATTGTACAGCTCTGCCGTATGTACAGAGTGCGATGGGTAAATTGTCGCCATTTTATATTTTTAACTTTGCCCATGCGTGTTGTCTGTTTTTGATTTGGTCGACTGCACAGTATAGTAGGGTTAGTTAGAAACCGTCTGTGAGGAAAAGAGCATCATGACGCAATTCACTCAGTCAGAAATTTGGAAACGGTATGCTGTACTGCTTGACATTCGCACCGGAAGCTCTAATACGAACATTTCAGTATCTTTGGGTGTCAATCTGAGAACAATGCAGCGGACTCGGAGAGAGTTGGATGATATAACCAGTCAACATCATGGTATTTGGAGTGGATCACTAGCGATGGCGACGTTATGCCTCTATTCATCTTACCACAAGGCCTCAGACTCAAAACGAGGCTTGCATCAAATGTTTCGATGAGGTAGAGATGACCAGTGTCAATGGGGTAGCTACTGGAAGACGCATTGTTTAGCAATAGGACTTTACCCCATACCATACAATATATATTTTCTGAATAAATACGAAATTGGAGATAAGTCTCCCACGAATTCTGAAATTTAACCCCTCACCCAG